>NJDC01003239.1:110499-124744 GCA_002245475.1 Calephelis virginiensis
AAAAGCCGATCGTTACCGTAAAACGGTCATAAAAAAATGTGAGCCGACACGGGACGCCTGGCAAATGTGAAACATCGACATTATTTTGTAAAAGTAACATACAGAAAAGAACAGACGTGATAGGACATAGACATACTATTTTAGATATCGTATATCGTCGATTACGACTGTATACCTATATATAGTAGGCATGCCGTGGCGATGCGTCGCCACGCCAGAAATCGCTTTCACGTGCGGCTATAGATGTTTACATCAAAAATAAAAAACATACAGTAAAAGTGATGACAGCGTCTTTTTGGATTAAGTTAATAGGTAGTTGTAAAAAAGGTGAACACCTGAATGTCGTAAGTATGGTACATACATACAGGTACATACATTTCCCAAGCTCTTGACGTACACCTGCAATATAATTTTCATTTAATGGAACACCAGATTTAAGGATAGCGCCCATTTGGACGGGCCGGAACGGGGCGCATCCGCCTAGATCGCTTGCATACATTTTATATGGAGCAACGCCACTTTCCATACTTGACGATTTTAACGTCGAGGGGCCTCTCTATTTCGTTGCTCTACTTTGGTACTGAGCAACAATAATCCGCCAAAGCGATGACCCGCATTAGTGGGCTTTGCGATGCGCCTCGATCCTTAAATGATTGCAAATCAAAATATTTTTTTGTTAAAATTAAAATTATATCGAAATACTTTAGTATTAACCCCTGTCGGAAAAAGAGGTGTTATAAATTTGCATGTGATAGCGTGTATGTGTGTGTGCGGAATTTTTGTTCGAAAACTGACGTTATTCAGATGATTTTTACCTTCATTAATGTTAACGTTTTTTCCATATTTTTGTTCTCATGCTAAATATATTATCGATATGTGTTCCATGCCAAAAACTTTATATTTTACACACTAGTAACAGGATTTCAAATTTATTTATTTAATTCTTTATCATACACAATTTATGACATAAAACAAGGACAGTGATAAACAGAAATGCACAAAAGGTGGACTTATCTCTAGGTCTACAGATTTCTTCCAGCCAACCCTAAAAATTAGAATCTGTAATGAAACAGTAGAAGGCATCATGCACAATAAACAAATAACCTAAACATAATAATAGAAATAACCTAAACATATTAATAGAAGAACGCAGATAACGAAAAAACCTATAAGCAAACTGAACTCCAACTTCTCCAGTATTACAAGGATGATATTTTCAATATTTGTGCACGCCTCGGAGTCATGGACAATTACGGCCAAATATAGAAAGAAGATAGACGCTTTTCGTACGTAGTGTTGGAGAAGGATGCTTCGTATCCCATGGAACGCTGAAAGAACAAATAGGTTTATTCTGGATCGATTCAGTAAATACTAGAGTAGTAATAGTGGCTGGTGTGACGTCACTGCATATAGATACTTACATGTCTCTCCTTAGCAATTGCCCTACGACAAGCAGAATATCGAAAACGATAGCAACAACTTATAAAGGCAGGACAAACACGACCTTCAGTAATGAAGTTACAACAAAGAAAAGCAGAATTTTAATGTAGGTTTATAAAATGAAATGTTCATTCCATGTCTGCATTTCAACGCCATATTTATTTTTTACTGAACTATCATAGCTATACCGTTTAATGTACACAATCCATATCGTTAATGAAATTTGAAATGCAGATTTAATAATTCGCACAGCTCTCGCTAGTGTGTGGCGTTGTTAGGACAGTAGCTTTGTCCAGGGAAATGTCCCGAAGCGTATCACGAATACTCGATTGGAGATATTGAAATAGTGGACTGCATCGATAGCAAAAATTCTGCACCGTTTGAAGGTAAGGAATCAATAATCGCTTTTCGACCTGTTAAAAAAAGGATTAAAATAAATCTTAAAAAATGCAAACAGGCAGTCGTTTCTGTGAATAGTCCTTTTTTCGCTTGTTAGCAGTCCAAGGAACTTATCTGCCTTGCGTACTCTTGCATACCGAACGTCACAAAGATTGAGTGTAATAATCCGGTACACTCCGCCAATGCCTCCTTCGCCTTTTACATCCGTGCACTTTGGTCGCTGCGTCGTCGAAACAGCCTATCCTTAAATCTTATCACATGTACATGCTTTCGTGTACTACATCTTAATTTAATACATTACATATATTTATTCCCTCTACAAAATTATTTATTTTATTCATTTCCTATGACTTTTTTTCTTTATAATCCGAACATTCTAATAATCAGGCACGCTCCTTTTTAAATAGGGCCGGATTAGTGAGATTACATTGTACTTGTTTTGTGACGTCTGGCAATAGAATGAGGAGAATGCCAACACGAAAATGGTTTTACAAAACTTGTAAAGAGTCTCTCGCAATGTTTTGCCGAGAGGTATTCAGTACATATTCGGCCTACATGGAACCACTAAATACTTGTGCGTGTACATTCACTCTGTGATTTATACTTACTCAATCAATTTTGGTGCTTATTGTTAAAATCTAATAATAGGAAAATGTATCTGCATCTCAGCCAGTTTTTTATTAATAACTTTGTTAAGAAATAATTGCAAACTGTGGCTACTTAGAATATAAATTATATACATAGCCTATAAATTAATACATAAATAATATTACTTACAAAAATTAACATGAACATAAACTATTTAATTTAGATTGTTCATTTATTTATATCGAAATTAAGCAATTATTTCATGTAACGTTAACAATATTGAATTGTTTAATGTTGACAAGTTTTCTATATATTATAAATATATAGAAAACTACGGTCAACAACAAGTTTTGATCTTTAATTTTTTTTTTCTCAAACACTTCTATTGTGACCAGGCGCGGTTACACCCGTTTGCCAGAATTTCATTTGCCATAATTTCATCTGCTATAATGGTCAACAGGCATAATATTGTTTCTCATAATTTCACATGTTATACTCATTGTTTACTATATTAGTCACGTGCTAGAAACTATGTTTCCCGTAAAGTCAATTTCAATAATATCATTTGCTAGCATGATTGTAAGCCGTATTATCACAAGTCATAACATCATTTACCATAAAAATAAATTCTAGAAAAAGAACAAAAATTCGTTTTATACTAAATGATCAATTATTGTTACATGGTTTAGGTATAGTTTGTTTCGGTTAGGTTAGGTTAGAACATGAAAAACAACGCACGAGCCGAGCAAGCGAAGCAAGCATGCCGCGGCAGCGGCCGGCCAAGTGCCAGAAAGCTAATCGCTTTTTAGAACAAAGGCGTTAGGTTAAATTTGAACGGAAGTGACTTTGATCGTATCAAGAGGTACTAAATAAATAGGTATTAGTAATAAAGACAACTATAATATGTAATCGTACTGTGATATATTTATTACAATTTACATTTTACGTAATGCAAATACAATTTTTTGTAAGGCATTTAAATATTCTGTTGAATAATATTATTGCAATCAATAAAATGGATAACAATACGTATGGCACTTGTATCATTATGGAAACTAATTTTAGGGCGAATAAGACTATGTCACAAGTATATTATGGTTAACAAAACATTCAGGCAAATAAAAATTCGGGCAAACGAAATTCTGGCATTTGAATATATGGCAAACAGTAAAACTTCGGGAAAACAGTAGACAACCGAGCAGGCGATATAGTTCTGTGACAAGTCAAATGATAGTCGTAAGTAGGTATAGAAGGAAGAAACGAAGGAATGGATGCTGTTTTAAGCCTAGATAGTCTGTTAACATATATATGCTTACAGACTATCTATGCTTAAATATATATATGCAAGAGGGTTATCCCAGCCTTAAGCTGTCTATTGCCCATTGTCTAAAAGCGGTTGTCTATTATTTTCCCGAAAAATATTTGCCATAATATATTCAAATGCTAGAATTTCATTTGCCCGAATGTTTCGTTGACCATAATATACTTGTGACATACTCTTCTTCGTCCTATAATTATTATCCATAATCATACAAGTGCCATACGTATTGTTATCTATTTTATTAATTGCAATAATATTATTCAACAGAATATTTAAATGCCTGATAAAATTTGTAATTCATTAAGTAAAATGTAGATAATAATAAATGTATCACAGTACGATTATGCATTTCTAATAAATATGTGACACTATGATTACATATTATAGTTGTTTTTATTTCTAATATATATTTATCTAGTACCTCTTTATATAACTTCCGTTTAAATTAAACCTAACGCCTCTGTTCTAAAAAGCGATTAGCTTTCTGGCACTTCGCCGGCCGCTGTCGAGGCACGCTCGCTTCGCTCGCTCGACTCGTGCGTTGTCTATCATGTTCTAACCTAACCTAACAAAACCAAACCATACCTAAATCATTTAGTTTAAAACGAGTTTATGTTCTTTTTCTAGAAGTTATTTTGGTAAATGATGTTATATCTTGTGATAATACGGCTTACAATCATGCTAGCAAATGATATTATTGAAATTGACTTTATGGGAAACAAAGTTTCTAGCACGTGACTAACATAGTAAACAATGAGTATGACATATGAAATTATGAGAAACAATATTGTGTTGTTGACCATTATAGCAGGTTAAATTATGGCAAATGAAATTCAGGCAAGCGGGTGTAACCGGTCTAAACGCATCACACTTACCTATTGTGTGGTTTGTGTGAAATAAAGTATTATTCTATCCTAATTATTTACATTTTACTTGTATGGAAACTATGAAATCAAAACCGGAATCCGTAAATTGGGGTTCCAAGCCTTAATTTATTTTATTGCAAAATATGTCAAGAAAATTTATAACTATTTTGTTAGTTATAGAAGCAATCGAGTAGTTTTTGACAGCGTCGTGGTTCGTGCTTGGCCCAGCTTTGTAAATAATTAACAGTCCCAGAGGCCTACTGTGTTTGGGTAGAACAATTATGAACTCTATTAAATTTTCTTAACATTGTGTTGATTCCAAAACTAAAGCTCTCGTTAGAAGTTACAAATGTATAATTAACAAGTAATTATCAAGAGTTACATAACTCATAGGAGATCAGCAGCAGCAGTTTCGCGACGGTGTCCCAGAAGTGGTAGACAGAGGTACAATACACGATGAAGATACATATCCAATCTCAGCCAATGTTGTTTCTTTTGAACATTTAAAAAAACACATTTTTGAGTTGTCCATTCTAGAACTTAAACCCAAGACTTCAAGTAGTTAATATCAAATTCGGACAACTAATTAACAGACCCGATAGGAAATCAGGAAATCAATATTTGTTTTTACGCATTGAGCAGTGTGCTAAATAAACTATGATTGATTTAATAAATTGAATTCAAAAATAAAAGATGTAAAATAATCCTTTATTTTGCTAATTCCGCGTAAGCAGTGTAACCGTTTGTGGCAAATAATCCTCCAAACGACACAGAATGTGACAAGCCTAACTGACGTTCCCACCACCCACCTCCGCGACCAGAACACAAATATAGGAAGAGCTTGGGAAACAATATAAATTGTCACGTTTTTTACATGTGACAACCCTACCTAAAGTTCCCACCTCGAGGCGAAACGTACGTCGAGTGCGATTTGGTGTTCTCTGTGGTGAGTGCTTCGACAAAGTTGACGAAGGACGTGACAAGTGGTTTTGTTTCCCGTGTTCGGACTCTATTTGTGATCTGGTCGCGGAGGTGGGAGGTGGGAACTTTAGGTAGGGTTGTCACATGTAAAGAACGTGACAATTTATATTGTTTCCCAAGCTCTTCCTATATTCGTGTTCTGGTCGCGGAGGTGGGTGGTGGGAACGTCAGTTAGGCTTGTCACATTCTGTGTCGTTTGGAGGATTATTTGCCACAAACGGTTACACTGCTTACGCGGAATTAGCAAAATAAAGGCTTATTTTACATCTTTTATAATGGATTTCCGCAAAGTAACGCCTGATTCAATAAAATATTTCAAAAATAAAGAAAAAAATGCAAATAATCGTACCATACGTAGTGTATCAGTTTCAATACATCTTAGATTAGATTATTTTATTAGTTCATTTCATCGAAATGATATGAAATTTAATTACTTGCGGAATATGTGTGTTAAAAAGTTGTTATGAAGATATTTAAGCTTAAAAACATATTCTACCACATTGTGGTGTGTATATAATTAAATTTATAGAAATTTTATATTAATGTATGTTTCAAAATTTAAATAACACCACCTATTTTTATTTTTAATAAATATTTTATTTACATGTTTAATGAGCTTCATTACTTATTAAAGTATCTTCACGCCCATATCCCCGAAGAGGTAGGCAGAGGCACAACCAGGGCACCCACGACTAGTCGAAGATACTAAGTCCCACAATGTGATAGGTGGCAAGTCTATCGCCTACCGGGCACATTTCCAATCCCGACCAACATTATTTTTTTATTAGAAAATTGGAAAAATCCAATTTTCTTTTTGTTGGCCGACCCGGGATTCGAACCCGGGACCTCGTGCAGTCAAGTCCAACACCCGGACTGCTAGACCACAGAGGCGATCATTACTTATTACAAATATTTTAAGAGCAGATTAATTTTAATCTTATCTATGAACACTAAAACCATTTCCAACCCTTGCCAGTCAGGAGAAGAAACGGAAAATTCCCCGGCAACCTGGCCTATTACCTAGATATGCTTTCACTACCACCATTTCCGAACCTAGCCAGTCAGGAAAAGAAACGGCGAAACAAACTCCTCGACAACGATTTCTTTACTTAAGTTAAGTTTTTTTTTTAAATTAAGTTTATAATCATTACTGAGTGATTTTCAGATTATTTGGTTATTTATACGAATGGACATGCAATATTTTTATAAATGTTAAGTTTTTGATTAGGCACACGTACTTTCTCACTATTTCTGAAGTGTGTAAATACCTAATACGTCAGTATTTGTTTGAAACAAATGATTATGTTTTTTTACAAACACACATACAGCCAAGATATATATGTAAAGTAAAGAGCAAAATTTTTAAAGACATGAAAGATGGTTTGAAAGATTAACGCCACATATCATCCGTATGCATTTTTTTTGTTCTGAAGATTCTAATTAATTCTACAGAATTTCCCCAAATTTGAAATCCATATTGCAAAACAGAAGAATTTTGTTGATCGTGAGGTCGTAACATTCAAACAAAATATGTGTAGTTATTTATTACATAAATATTTCTTATTGGAAATCTAATATTATTTTAAATCCTATTAATATTATAAATGCGAAAGTTTGTAAGTATGGATGTATGGATGTTTGTTACTCTTTCACGCTCGAACGGCTGAACGGATTTGTCTGAAATTTGGAAGACAGATAGATTGTGACCTGGATTAACATATAGGCTATTTTTAATCCCGATCGCACACCGGGTTTCTGTGAAAACGCGGGCGAAGCCGCAGGTAGCAGCTAGTAATTAATATTTCTTATTAAGCCATCAAAAGAGCAATAAACTGTTAACCAAAATCAATTATAAAACAAACAGGAACAAAGAGATATTTATAGAGGAAAGTATTTTATTATATTGGAAACAAAACGTCGATCGGTCCTGACAGCCCTTTGTGCTTCAAATGAGATGGCTCCTCATTTCCCTTGGTCCTCGACAATGGCACACAGGAACAATGGCCGCCAATACAAGATAAGTATACAAAGGATTTAATATCTGAATTCTATCTTAATGTATTATCACGTGAAGCTTCGCATTGTGAATTATTGGGGCGGAAATTAATTGGCCTAATGATTTAGTGGACTTACGTGGATCTATAGTTCCGGATATTAATAGATACATATTGAATGATACGAGCTTTTCTTGAAGGTGGATGGAAAACAAGATGAATTATACAGACCGGTATTATCCAGTGATATCGAGCATCCCGAAACTGTTGAGTGAAATGAGTTATGAATATGGAGGTAGATATTATCTTCACGGTTAGTACCTTGAGAAATAGGTAGTTAGCATCGTTTGCCAAGTGTTAAGTTCCGATAATACCCAAACGAGTTAGTAGTGAAGTATAATGTTAGTGGAATAAGCGGTTGTTTATTTTAGTTATCTCTATAATATGTTTTCCTCGACAACAACAAGTTGTATGAAATTCTTCTCTGGAGAAGCTCTGCTCAAGTATACATAAGGGAAATTTATAACTTAAGCCCAAGAGTTTCCCTAAGAAATGAAATTCAAAGAAATCTGAAATAGAAAAATTCTAACTTTATAATCCCAGTATGTCTTTGAAAATTTATTATATGTTCACATGAATATAAATTAATTTAAAAGAAATTGTGATATAAACTGTGTCAGTGTAAAGAATAAACATCATCTTGCTGTGCATGTGTCTCATTTCCACAAAGTAAGCTGTTCTTTCATGGGCCAATGTATATGTTTTTTACTATAAGCGTCCCGATTATATGAAAGACCTTCCAATTAAAAATGTGTCAAATTGAAATTATATGAAAAAGGTACTGTAACATACCGTTGTTGAATGTTGAGCAGATAAGAAAGCTTGGGATTAATTGCTCCTCATTCCAATCTCTTATAAATATAATGTATTAACACTTTAGTTATTGTAGACATGTTGCAAAATGAGGAATCAGAATGAAAATCAGAAAAAGCTTCATTCACGTGGACAGTGAAAGACAGAGACAGGTGGCAGTAGAATTTATTTTTACAAAGGCTCGTCACGAATGTCTTTCGCATGTCTATGTGAAATAAACAATTTTCTTTCTTTATCAAGCTAGGTCGCCATGGGTGCCTACCACATTCTCATATCACGGTGTGCGTTATTGAACTCCTCCAAAACGGCTCGACCGATTTTTGTGAGCATATTGAGTAGGTCTGAGAATCGGCCAACATCTATTTTCCATTCCCCTAAGTGACAAGGGTGACTCACTCCAATTTTTTTTACTAAAATCACATGAAAAAAAAAGTAGCAAAACAATTTCTGACGGATCAGCTAGTTCCATTCAGCCAGTTCCAGTTAGATCTTCCATCTGACATTCTTTCCACATTTCCGAACCAACGGAGCACACGCAATGCCCTATATATCCTTTCTCATTAACAACTAATCCCATAAAATAAGGTATTATGCAGCTATAATGCCGCAACTAAACATGGTTGACAATTTAAATCGTTATTCTATCATTAATGTTATTAGTGTACAATTAGTTAATTCTAAATAACGATAATAATGCTCATTATCAGATTGACATTTAATACCTAATTACATGAGATAAGGGATAGTACACATCAACGTTTTTTTATCGAATTAAATTGCCATTACTCAAGTTGATTACGATAATATAGTTAGTTGAACTATTTTATACAAAGTTTTACTTAAATAATATACAGAATATTCTAAAGTACATTGGTAAACTCAAGACAGGATCCGCACCTACTCCTGCTATGTGATTACTCTTAAAATGTTTATAATATTCACATTAATACATTAAACAAGTGTAAAAGAGGTATTTTTTTTTAAATTTAATGTTATTGTTTCTATTTTTTTTAATATGTCACTTTCTTGCTTGTTACATCTGCATTTATACTGTTGTATAGGACACACACTGTAGAAAGTCCTAAAATATATATAAATAGGCACTTGATCAGCTATTTAATAGTCTTTTAACAAAAATAATACTCTATATCAATTTTATAGGGTCCGTAAGTTGACCACAACGTTGACAAACTAACAGCAATTCAGCTATGCAGAGTTGTTTAAATGATATCGTTTAGTTACCGACACAATAGATTGCAGAAACCTAATGTCCTCCTTACAAGATTTATCTTTTTGTTTGAAGAAACTCAAATAAATAATTTTTCACTTGTTTCAAAATATTATTTGTGAATATTATTATACCGTTAAATAATATTTGACACAAGTATGCTATTAATTTTTGGTTAGATCAAGTCATGTATTTTGTTATGATATTATTATGCATTCGAACAAATAAGAAAAATGTAAGTTTCTTGTTTTATTATTCTTTTAAAACGATCGAGACAAAAACACATTTTATTTATGAATACGATGGTGCGCTCTAGGCCTTAGTATCTATAATTAAAACAGGAACATTTCTATATCGTGTACGTTACATTTGTGTCAGATGGACGTGACATAAAAGCCTGTAACATGGACTATGAACATGGATGTCAAAGCTTTTATCCATGACGTAACATTAATGTCAAAGCATTTATCCAAGGATTGAAAGAAATTTTATTGTTTTATTAAATATACTGAGTTGCATAATTTATATAAAACATTAGACCAGCCTTATTACAACTCTTATAAATCAAAAATTATATACATGAATGAATTGATATTTATTTTACTAAAATCGTCTCAGTCCTGAACAGATTAACAAATATTGAAATATTTGAAAAATAAAGATAAAAAATTAATGGACAAAAGTCGGACAGTACGAATTACGTAGGGATAGATAATCACACTAATATTACAAAAGTAAAAGTCAGTTTGTTTGTTGCTCTTTCATGGCTAAACCCTTGAGCCGATTTTGATTAAATTTGACATTCATATTGCTATGAATTTGTAATAAAACACAGGCATTTAAAAAAAAAAAATCAACAACCAAAAAACTAGAGTAGGAGATGAAGCTTTGTATGAAAATCGAAACTGTTCTACGATGACGAGGTTACCTACGAGAAAACATCTAGTAAGAGATTTTTAATGACGTTTTCTAAATAGTTTTTCAAACTTGTGATACATGTTTAATTAAAGTAGCATACGTCAAAGAAAACAACTCTGCAAACCCATCGATCCAGCCAGCTGACGTCGTTGCTGTTTGTCCACTTGTTTAAATTCAGCCAGCGTAACATGTGCACAAATGCCACCTCTAATCTAATATATTCAAGGTTTATTTTCACTTAAACATGAACTAGATAGGACCATAATTTGCAGCCACGGATACGCATTAGAAGCTACGACAAATTCCGGATATATGAGATAAATTGTCATAGATAAACATGCTCAGCACAAATATTGTTTTTGGTTATACGGGGCACCCTTTAAAGTTAAAAGCAGAATGATTTTGTTTATAACAAGACTAGTTGCATCTGTTTTAATGTTTGTTTATTTATTGTAAACAGGCAACAAGAATACGGTGGAAATACTCATTGTTTGTAGAGATTTTAATCAAGGGCAGTAAAAATACAAACTATTTTATTAGATACCACGTCGTGATTCCATAATTCCTTTTTCGAAATCTATGATTCCGAGATGGTCCCACACATGGCCTCACCAATAATTACCAATGATATCTACGTAAGAAAATATGCAAAAATTTAAAAGCCACTAGTTGGATGATTACAAAAGAACAATGCCCATAATTGACCTGAGAAATAGTTATCGTGAATAATGATTTGGGGTATCTCAAAAAATTGCTGATTTTTTGTTATTACAAAATCACGTATTACATTTTTTTTATTAAGCTTAAAAATGGGTGTATTTAAATTACAAGTATCGAAAAAAATATTTAAAATGTGACATAGAATAGGCACTATAGACAACAAATATAATTATCTGTGGTCTATTTGAAATGTTCTGTTCCACGATTATTGTTACCTACCCATTACTGCCACCATGTTCTGTATTTTTAATAGTGATTAATGTTTAGTAATATATTAAAGAAGCTTAACCGTAATTTTGAAGTAAAAATATTTTGAAGTAATAATCTACAAATACTTATTTTCAGTTGTATGCCATAAGAATTATAGTTAAAAATCATAACACAGAGAAAAATATTCTGTGTGGAAATGATTAATAGATTTGACGGTGCTGTCACGTCGTATCATGCGAGATTAGTTTGACATATTTGACAGACACAGATGTCCCTCTATACCAAAGAGTAAAGTAACTGTCCATAACGGAGATCAACACTGTGCGATCCCAGATTTTTGATTTTTTTTATAATTTTTGCATTTCTCACGGACTCCGATACCCTCTACTTTTGGCTTGTGTCACACGGATACTGATTTTGTTTTTGGATTGGATTGGAAACATCATTTCATGTAACATTAAAAAAAATATAACCTCAATAGGTTTCTTTCCGACTTAAATAAGAAAAATTGAATTAATATTCATTTAAAGTAAATAATATTACGTTAAAAACAACAGTGATGCTCCATATATAACACGTAAATAAAAAATCATCTGACAGGTTTTTCAATGTATGAACGATAGGCATTGTTCTTTATGGGACCGATTATCTACCTTGTTAAAAAAGAATCATTGAAATCGGGTCATAATCGAGTAATATTTGTAAAAAAATAAATAAAAAAACGTGCAGTCGAATTGAGAACCTTCTATTCACGCCGTTTGTATGCAAAATAAGAAGAAGAAGAAGTAGCTGTCAACGTCACAATCTGTGCAATGAAGATGCAGAGGAGTTTTGGCGCTATCGAGAGAAAAGATGGTCGAAGTTTTTTTATAATTATTGAATATTGAGTGAAATTAGTTAATTTTGGTGGCATTTTGTGCAATTTTGTTCACTGAAAGTCCACAAATGAAATAATCATAAAGAAATGAGCGTATCGTGTATTTCCTCGTTGCCGCCAAATCTCATTACATGAGCTTGAGTAATGAGGCCAACGCTTTACCCAAGAGCCTGACATGACCTACTGATGACTTATGACTGATGACTAATTATAATTTATTAAACTTGATGCAAATTTCTACTTGACAAATGGCAAAATACTAACGTGAAGGCCAAAACTTAAAGAAAAAAAGAAAGAAGAAGATGCAGAGCTCTGTTCCCGCCTAACCTTATACGCCTGCGCACTTTGTTAAACTTTTAATCACAACATAATCCAAAATATTAAAATATATACTTTGAAGTCCAAAACCTGTTTCGATGATTCGCCTAACCACTTTCTTTTTTGAAATCGGTTAAGAAGTGAATGAAACCTTGCCAATATGAAGCCCGGTTTTAGGCTGTTTTAAATAAAATAACAGTGGTGAGCGAAACTATATTATACTATGGCGATAGAAAAATTAAGGCTTGTTTCACACACGGTGTTTTTATTTAGAACTCGCCTTGGACTTGAGTTAAATTTCTCCAAACTTTAATGAAAGTGACCTTAGTGGCTCAAATAGTTAGAGTATTCGTCGGCTTACGGTGAAAGGGCACAGGTTCAAGTCCTGTCTCGGGCGAAATGGTTTCACACATGCCTGGTTGTAATACAACATCAAATTGTTAAAAGGTGGTTTAGCAATGGTTAGGCTAATGGTTAAGAGTGCCAACCTGCAAATCTATGAAGCAGCGTTGTGGTGCCGACAAAACATAGACGATAGATCCTTATCACTAGCGCTTATGATAATGCAACGACGCTCTTCATGAGCAACAAATAGGTTGACACAAGGTTTCGTAAACTCGCGTTAAGTTGACACTCGCTCATGGATTCTGATGTGGATTCTTTGTTTGTTGTGGTTGCCATGTGGTTGTGAAGTTTCACTTACATGACATGAAAATTAGACGCATGGTACCTTTTTCAAATGAATCGAAAACAAGAGAGATGAAATATTTTAGACAGATTAGTCTGGATATGTCAAATTGTGATTTGAACGTTTCCCGAGTGATAGATTAATCGTCTAAAAATGTCGTGTACCGACTAATGTAACATCATTAAAAGTGTTTTGTCTTTTTCTATTACTTCCATTAAAAGAAGATAGCGATAACTTGAATGTAGTTTAGTTAGTGCTCAACAAAATTACTACCAACGGCTGTAAAACGTGATCCGTTAAAAAAAAAAGTATCTTCACGCCCATATCCCCACCCACGACTAGCCGAAGACACTAAGACCCACAATGTGATAGGTGGCAAGCCTATCGCCAACCGGGCACATTTTTTTTTATTAGAAAATTGGAAAAATCCAATTTTCTTTTTGTTGGCCGACCCGGGATTCGAACCCAGGACCTCATGCAGTCAAGTCCAACACCCGGACCGCTAGACCACAGAGGCGTGATCCGTTTAAATTTGACAATTCGTTTGCAATACCGAAGTTGCTAGTGATCTGACATGGTTTTGCTCGGCTTGTTATATTTAAAACATAAAGTAAAAAAGTATATGTAATTGAAAAAAAATTAACATATTCATCTATTGTGTCTCCTTTTTAACATCATCTGTAACCCTAATGCTCAGAAATATTTGAAAGAGCGTTTCCAGTTCCCCTTGTCGTCCTTCCGTAGCTGCACTTTTACGTTTTCCTACTCATAACTCCAGTTTTTATTCCCACTCTTTCACAGTATATGCTATAAGGCTATAAAAC
>NJDC01003239.1:150368-174819 GCA_002245475.1 Calephelis virginiensis
TGTATGTGTGTGTGCGTGCGTGCGTGCGTGCGTGCGTGCGTGGGTGCGTGCGTGCGTGTGTGTGTGTGTGTGTGTGTGTGCTTGAATGCATGTTGCGTGGGTTTTGCAAGCGTGCGTGTATATTATGTCGTGTGTGTGTGATAGACCGATTCCGTTGCTGTTTTTTTTTTGTTTGAAAGCTGTCGTAATGGAGGTGGATCCAATTATGGCATTAAATAAAAAAATTGGCGAGGGTATTTTTTTTATTTCAGGGTACACACATACAATCCTCATTTCAGTAGAAGGTAACAAAAATATGCATGTGTGTGATATATGGTGTCTAAAGATAACGCTCATCTCTAACAATCTGGCGAAACACCCGCCTGTTCGATGTCTTAAAAACTAAAAAAAAAATGTTTGAAAGATATTCATAATCTCTTAGGGCTAGGCCACAACACTGCGATGTGACGCCGCAACGCAGTGTTATGGCCTGGCCCTTAGTGTTCATTTATTTCATAAAAAATAAGGTTACCGATGTTTCCAATCTTCCATTAGAGAACGCGACTATGGCGACTACTGAATTTGTGAGAGTAGAGTAGATCAGTATACACAAAATATCAAGTAGTATTCTTACATATAAAAATGAATCACCGATTCTTCTGGCCATCGCATCACGCCTGAGCGGATTTATCAATTTCGATAATCATTTTTTCTCTATGTTAGTTATTGTCAGGAGTTTCCTTAGTTAGAACAGGACAACGTCTGTCGTCTCAGCTAGCATAATATTTTTTTTATATTATATTGGAAAGCAAACAAGAAGACGGTTTTCCTGATTGTAAGAAATCGTCCCCGCCTAGAGACCTCAAAGATGTTTTTTTTTTCTAGAACGTGTCAGCGGCAAGTGCTGATGTTATGGTAGCAGGAATAAACCAGGTACTAATCCGTTCGAGTCGACCTAGCTCGCCTTTTAAAAGATAACTGGCAGGAAAGCAGATGGTCTATTCTACAAAGAAGCCCGGACCAACACGGAGTACATTAATTGTGGACGAATTTGATAAGTACACAAAACCAAGGAATACCTCAGAATTTAATTTATTCATTTACTCACAAATATTTGTGATGCCATCAGCATAATATTCTGGCATTAATGATTACATATTTGATGTAAATTTAGTCCAGGACTCGGCTTAGTGTAAAGCGAGCGCCCGGTAGGAATAAATATTCATGGAGGAGCTGAGATCCATTAAGCCAGAGCCGCGATCGGGTAAGAAACGCCTAATTTTAATAAAAAATGCCAGTAATTCCTTTTGGCTTTCAAATTTTAATCAGCGGTATATTTTTATAGTTTACATAATTATTTTCCCTTAAAGGGTCTGTTAGAGACTAGCGTTCACTCGCAGCTTCACTCGAGTGCTAAACCCAACTTTTTTTATGAATTGTAGACTATGAGTTATTTTGATGTATAAACTATATGTCATATTCATCTAAATTGGTTTTTAATTATTGTGTGAAAGAGTAACCAACATACATCTATTCTCGCAAACTGTTTCATTTATAATATTAGTAGGGTAAGCTCTCATTTTATTTTCTTAGGGTTTCCGTACCTCGAAAAAAAAAAGAAAATCTTATGGGATCATTTAGTTGTCTGTTCATCCGTTCATGCTTTGTCTCAGGAATGTGAAAAGGGAACAAGCTGAAAATTCATTTGGATTAAATTCTTCCAAAACTTGATTTTTTTTTAAATTCGTCTAAAACATTAGTGTGTCTTCCAAAATATTTCTCTTACTTAAATACTTACTTCTAAACCCTAATGTAGGTGTGTGAAAGTTAATGTATTCTGTAAAAGCCTATTGTTATAACAGCTTTTGAGAGTAAGTTTGGACAATAATTGGCTGTTAGAACATTAGCATGCCGTTTCAACAATAGCTGGAAGTCAGCTGCCGCAGTTAAATGTTTACCGCGTAGTTTCCATAAATAGCTTTCTCAAGGCTATTTGCTGTCTACAAACTTACAGGACAACTACAATACTAGCGTATTGTTGAGGACATTCAGAGCCGTTACCATGAGTTGCTATAGATTATGTTCGATTATTTACTTGTCGAAATGTATAGAGCTTTTGGTCTGGAATTTTGCTGTCGTAGTCAACACTAGAGACAATATTCAGTCTTCAAATAATTTGAAAAGACTTTAGTGAATATAACGCTTTCAACTCATGGCAACGGCTCAGCTATGAAAAATATCTTCGAATGCTTAGAAATGCAAGAACCTTCTCTCTTTGTTCATTTTTGAAGTGAAAACTTCTTTAGCGGCGTTACGCACTATTTTGGAATGGGTAAAAACTTCTAAACTCGCGTCAGACACGTGACCTGATCGAAAACTCGTAAGACGGCGCAGGGCGCTTGGGCGCTTGCGCGAAGAAGACGGTGCAGGGCGCTTGCGCGAATGTTCGTATTGTCATGTTTGTGTATGATAGCGCAATATTTTTTTGATTGGGAATACGAATAATCAGATGAAGAGATGAAACGTAATAAATACAACTGAGTTGGAAATTTTCCGTCCTTAGCTCTTAAACTTCATTTGTCAGTGAGTCAGTAATACACTCGAATGCTGTTAAATTATAAATTAAGTCTGTCGTGAAATTAGTTTAAGATCAAATATTTTACAGCTGGAGGCTCCATTGCTTTCAACACTCTCATTTGTGTAATTGATTTCATTAAACCATTTGTAAAGGTATATAAAAATCATTTTGAAAAAGTAAGTTTTACTTTAATAGTAATATATTACTTCCTCAAGTTTTACTTTAATAGTAATATATTAGTTTTTAATAGTATTACTTACAGCCGCACTCAGAGACATAACATTTAATTTATCATTAAGTCAAAACATTGTATGAAAAATGTCGAATTAACGACTGGTTAAAAGATAATTGAGGTCCTGAGAGACCTCACTCGCTTTAGCCGAAACATTGTCAATATGAAACTTTGAATTACTCTTCTGAAAAATTAGAGACATGTAGTAATACTATTCGTACGAGTAGTCGGTATACTTACAACAAAATATTTAAGGTATCACCTGCTAAGTTATGAAACTCATTGCCACCGTCAACTCGTAGAGCTGAAAATATACTTTCACTTAAATATAAAATAAAAGACCGCTATCCTGTTGAGTCCACAGAAGTTTTTATGTCATCTTTAACAAACTACTATTCTGATATATTAATAGCTACACAACAGCTAAATCGTCAAAATATTTTATAATAAGTGCGCATAATATTTTATATTAAATACGTACTAATTGTTTTTCTCTATTATCTGTAAAGAACGGGTTTCATTTTTACATAAGTCCCTGTTATTTACTCACTAATCGCAATTCTTTTTTTTATGATATAGGTTAATGGGAAGCAGACAAATTTCCTGCTGGTATGAAATTCTCGCCGCCTAGAGACACCAAAGGTGGTAATGGTGTTTTGCCAACCTGAGGCCGGGATGTTAGACATCGAGCAAAAGTAAGTCTATTAATTATCTTATCCTCCGAACCAGAACACGTCAACGGCAAGCACTGACGTTATGGCTGCAGGAATATGTAAGGCAGTGGTACCAATCCGGGCGAGTTGCTGCGAAACTCTACCACCTAGTCAGATGTCACGGTGCTAGTTACGGTAAGCATATGATCGCCTTTTACGAGGTGCCTGACAGGGAGGCAAATTGTCTATTCTGCAAAGGAGTCCGGACGAACAATTAATTTAAAAATAAATAATTAAATTATTAATGAAATTTAATTAATTACCTAAAATTGTATACAAAATTACATTTGACGTTGTATGCTAACCATACGATTTCGCTTTCAGGAACATTTTGACAATATTTAAATCTATAGATACGCGTTTACCACAAGTACAGGCCACTTGCCCTTGAAAGTTGCAAGAACTGTAATAATTGGTATGCCAAGCACTCTTACCCTCTAAATATATTTTTTTTTTAATAATCACTTTAATATCTTTTTAAATTGATTTAATAGAAGCATTTTCATATAGCCGTGAAGTTTGTTGCTAAAACATAAAGACATGCTCATGAAAGAAGGGCCTTCCCTGAGGAGATGAGACACATATATTACACACTAAACCTATATTAAATTTTCAAACAGTTGGAATATTCATTTTTTTTCATTTTGCTCCCTAGGAAACCCTTTGAACTATGTTGTAAATGGCCCCCTTTTGTAAAACAAGTACAGTATTTACTTCGGCCGAACTAACTCCAGAAAAATATTTCATGTGACACAATGCTGTAAAATAAACTAAAAATAAACTCTAGCAGTGTCAACATCAGTTCAACTGTTTAATTTTTTAATGGCAAAAGCTGCTGAGCTCAGTTTAATTATGAGTTTTTCAATGTGCATGCCCCATTGTAACTTTTTATCTATTGTATTTCAGGAAAAAGTTGTTCAGTTTACGAGGTCCATGTTGTTCGGCATTAAGTTGTACAATTGTCTCTACGTACCACACATTAGGCATTGAAAATTTAATACATAATTTTTTTCATTTGAAATCGTATTGTTCGTTTTGTCATACTTACCCAGTTGTCTTTTCACTTTCAGTAAAAGTGAAGTGGCATCCGCAAACAATACAATTTTATGTGTTTCTATTACTTATTAAGATAAGTCATTGATATATTTATGGAAAAAAAGAGGTCCTAAAATGGAGCCCTGTGGCACACCTAAGGAAAATAAGTGTAATTTTTTATATTGGTACTCTGTGAGAAATCGTATTTTTGTAATACATCAACAGTTTATTTTGTTAAAAATGATTAAAACTCTATCAAAGTCAACCCTACAATCTCTTCCTTTTTTGAACTGGTCTAAAAATATGAAATGACGAGGTATAACACATAACCCATGCTTACAAGCGGGTGATAAAATAAACAGCTTGGAGTATCAATTGTTCAATCGGATAATCAAACTTAACATATTTTTAAACACAAATAAAGAAAGGCAGAACAAATTAGTCACAGTCGTAAAACAAACAACAGTGTTGGTGAAAATTGTTTTCTCCAAGACAAACAACGGAGTCGCAACCTATTGACATTATTTAATCCGGAAAGAATTATTTTCCCGCCAAAGGAACTTGGCGGATCTCGCTGTAATTTTAACAGCGGAAATGGACTTTTCTGATGGATAACTTTTAATCAACAACGGGTGTGTTTTTCGCCGCTTCTTGTTTAGCTTGATATTATATTCATGTTTCGTATTCTTTGTCAAAATTTGGGCAAACGAGAAAACGAACCGTTCCTTTGTACAATGTCATTCATATTTTTTTCTTTAAGACATCTATATATAACTGGTGGTATTGATTCAAATTTCAAAGAAATGTTCAATTCATCCATCCTCTATATATATAAAAATCAATGCCACTTTTCGTTGTAATTTTATAACTGAAGAACGGGCTCACCTATTTAAACCAAATGTTTAGGATTTGTTCGGGCTATTTATAAGATGGTTTATGTGAAGTTTGCATAAAATCGGTCAAGCGGTTTTTCATTTATCACATTTTTTGTAACAAATAAATTCAATAAATGGTGGATCATTTTGTAAATAGGTATTTTTCAGTCAAATTGAAACATTTTTTCAGGTGGGGATTGTGCTGTCATATTGAAACGTTTTTCAGTTGTATTTTTGGAACAAAGTTTTTTTTTTTTTTTCTCTTTTTTTGTGTAATGTAATTTATGCGGTCAAGTAGCGGAGCACGTACTGGGCTACTAGTATTTTATATATGTTACGACTTACGACCCGCCACTTCACCTACGAGACTCCTGTGAGTAAGACGAGTAGGTGATTAAAAAGTTTATAAAAAACGGTCAAGCCGTTTATCTACATTCATAACAACAGGACATTTTAATTTATATTAAGATTAGACAAGTACTTCTAAAAGAAATCATGTCTACGAAGTACAATTTCTCAAACCATTTCAGTTAGGGATAGCAAGTCAGCTGTAACTTTTTATGAGGCTATTTTTTCGTCGCCGTTATGAGTCCAGTATTTTTTCGTTTACTTAAGAAAATACTTCAGGTTACATTTGACTATGATACATTAATATATGTAAATATTAACGCTACCTACCGTCACTATGAACTCTAAATGAGTAATACGTAATTATTACATACATATTAAAATGTCGGTTGGCAGGAAAATGTTATTGAACACTACAATTTACATCAATAATGTGTTTAGTCATCAATTATTTAAGCACAGCAAAACTTAAAAAAAAACGCCTCCAATACCTATCATGCTAAACAGATACACAATTTTTTTTAATCATAAAACTATAACTCCAAAACCAATATTTTAATCTTGATTAATTTTTTTAAGAACACTTGCAAACCATGATCTTTCTTTCGGAAAAATATAACAATTCATTATTTACTGGCTGAATAGTAGTAAAAAGTAATAACAAAAACAAAACAATTCAAAAGAAATGACGATTTTATCTTTTTTAGTCAAAATTAGTGTCATGTTCTGTAGCAGAGCCACCTTTATGAACCCTGATCAATTATATTGAAATGAAAACTTCTTTAGCGGCGTTGCGCACTTTTTTTGGAATGGGTAAAAACTTTTAAACTCGCGTCAGGACACGTGACCTGATTGAAAATTAAAAAATAAGACGGCGCAGGGCGCTTTTGCGAATGTTCATGTTGTCATGTTTATGTACGATATCGCAGTAAATGAATATTGTATTCTACCACATAAATGATAGAACTTTCGTACTGATAATTAAAGCAATTCGTGCAAAAATTATTCCCTGACCATTCAAAAATATCAAAAATACACAAGGTTAATATTCAAGTTTTCACTTCTGTTGGCACTCCCGAAGTGCAACCCGTTTTTTTTCAATAGGTACTGTACCTCCAACGAGTATAACAATCGTATGCGGCATTTGATTGTAACTTTGTTAGAGTATGAAATAATTCACATTTAAAGTGGTTCTGCTGGGGAACATACTGACCAATCTAAAGTTTGTACTCGGAAACTGTAATAGACATTTCGTTCACCCACTTTTTCTATCGTGATATACTGATGCTTCTTATACCGATCGCGTAGAAATATGTATTTCATTATTATTTCAGTGAATGATTAGAAAACTCCTATTAACGCCTTAACAATTACTGTTAGCAAAATATCATGACTTTTGTTTTTATTATTGGAACGAAGTTCCTTACGGCAGGCTTGGAGATCATAGGGATTTTGCTGCGCAACCAAACCGAAAAAATGTGATAATGAAAACCGTAAGAAAAAACCGTGGAATAAAACCGTTAAATGAGACCTGCGCAGGCTTGACAGTTGCTGCGCGACCGAACTGAAAAAAATGTGATAGTAAAACCGTAAGAAAAAGTCCGAGGAATAAAACCGTGAGACGTGCGCAGGTGCGACAGTCGCATACACAAGCGAGTAGTGTATAATACCTTTCTCTTTCTCCCTCACTCCACCCCGCCAATGCATAGTATATACTCATGAATTGTGTCAAATCTACATTAGCCAAAGGAACTTCGTTCCTACCTGGTGTCCCACAACACCACATTTATATTATATGTGTTGAAACTGTAGATGTCACAGGTACATCACTGTCCTATGATAATAGGCACATTGTACAAGTCAACCGGCTACCCTAACTTGGTCGAAACATGACAATGTCATCGTGGAGGCAGAAGTAAGTAGGTAAAACAGTAGATCCCTACACGTTCAGATAGTTGAACAGCAATGTTCACTAATGTTCTTGTTGGTAATGACCTACTAACAATGCTCGTCGTTTACAAACTCCCAGACAAAGAGGCAAATGGTCTGTTCTATACAGTAAATCTAAGAGTAAGGTAGCCGGTAAACTTACTTTTGCTCGAGGTCTAACCTCCCGGCCTCAGGTTGGCAACGCACCATTACCACCTTTGATGTCTCTGGACGGCGCGAATTTCCTACCATCAGGAAATCCGTCAGCTTGTTTGCCTTCCAATATCGTACAAAAAAAATCTGTACCATTACGCAGAATTTCTTTGGAGTTCACTGCTTATGTACGACGAAGACCCACGACCTACTTATTTATGTTTGTTAGCTCTCTACATCTGTATCGAGCATTACATATCACATCTACATTAATAACAAACGTCCGTAGGGAGCTGGGATTAACCTAAGCAAACACAGAGACTAACTAGATGACAAAAGTAAATAAGAATTTCTTGAGTTCGTTACACTTGCGTTACGTATTCTTCAAAAGGTTATACTATACACGCACATAATAAATTGCTACTTCAATATAAACGCTTGTTTATCAAACGTCAGCGTCAGGATGTGATGACTCTATTGCCCGATAGATTTGACGACTCCAGATAGATATAATAAGGCAGCCATAACTGAAATCTATTGTGATGTGCAATAGCTCACTTGGATTGTTACCACCGTTTAACCAATGTCTAGCGTATAATAACGTCAGTACTTGTCTTCTTTCGGCCATATTAACCTGACGCTGAGCAACATCTATGGTATCACCATACAATCCCCTGATTGACTCGCCGTTTTCACCATAAAAACCTGAAACTTTATTTCGTATTTCTAAACGGATTTTCAAAACACACATTTACATACAATGTTGCTGATGCTTACCCACAGGTTACATTTTTTTCTAGCCAAAACCGTTTAACTCGAACCGTATCATTAATAAACGTAGACTAAAGTAGGAGTAAAGTTGATATTACGGGTATAGTCTGTATTATATTGTAAAATTATATTCACGCCCATATCCCCGAAGAGGTAGGCAGAGGCACAACCAGGGCACCCACGACTAGTTGAAGACACTAAGTCCCATAATGTGATAGGTGGCAAGCCTATCGTCAACCGGGCACATTTCCAATCCCGAACCCCTTCTTTTATTAGAAAATTGGAAAAATCCAATTTTCTTTTTGTTGCCCGACCCGGGATTCGAACCCGGGACCTCATGCAGTCAAGTCTAACAACTGAACCGCTAGACCACAGAGGCGATATTACATTGTAATAAGGACTATGGTACCAGGTTGAACCTTGTTTTACTACGTGTATATTAATAAGACGAAATATGTATAAATATTTGTCTTTTAAAATGCATACTCCGTAAAGAACTCATGGCGCCGTTTTTACCCGCGCCCGCGGCTGTTACGAACTATATCATTTTTACTTTTTCAAAGGATACATGAGAAAACTCTCACCTGGATATTAAAATAAATATAAAAGCTAAAAGTTAAAAAGCCATGTTTTAACCACGACACAAAGTAAAAATGTTAAGAAGCATTTTCAATTACAATTTCGTCAGAGGCGACCCGCACCCTGTCCATTTCAAAACACATTACAACTTCACTCCGTATTATGCATGCTCCGTAAAGAACTCATGGCGTCGTTTTTACCCGCGGCAGTTGCAAGCCCGCAGATTCCGTAGAATGTCTATTTATATGCAAAAAGTAAGATCACATTTCACGACGCGATTTTCAGCCGCAGTTTGCGGTTCCCGCGGCAGCAGTCGTCAACCCATAAAATCGTGCGGGCGGCGATCTCCCGCTGCCTCGGCGGGTTGCGACAGCGCGCTCTGCGTTCGCTTGGCGGGCGACCATTTTGTACTACTTGTACTAATTTTTAGCCGCAACCGTCGGTCACACGATCATCAACCGCCAAGTTTGCGGACGATCATTTCAACCGCGGCAGCTGCGGGACCGCAAAAATTTTTTGAAATAAAATAGCAGAACCGCGACCGCCGCGGGTGCGGGTAATAATCGCTCCATGAATTCTGTCTATAAACTTTAAAATTTGCCTATAATATACCTTAATGTTTATGTAGTCACATATAATAAGCAAATAATTGAAATCCCTGGACAAGTTACACAAATTGAATCTAACCCCAAAGTAAACAAATTATGTGCTTGTATTATGGGTGTTAGTCAACGATTCTAATACATAGAAATACTTAAATAGATACCAAAATAAATTTATTAACCACCTTAATCTAAATGTTCATCACACAATTAATGCCTGCCCCCGTTGGGAATCGAAACCAAGCCTTGCGGTTAGTCAGTGTAGTTAGGCGTGTACGCTAGCTACTCGACCAACGAGGTGATCAATACCTGGTAAAAGCGATTGCTATATGTCGTAAAACAATGAGATGACGGACTTATTATTGGTAGCGATGCCGAAGACTGAATGAAATAGAGAAAGAAAAGAAAACAAAGTAGAGAAAGAAAAAAAGAAAGGTAAGAAAAGCGGGCACTTTGTTTTCACGTGCAATTGTAAGAGATGAAGTTAGACTGGGATTAACACTAGGGTATTCTAGTGATTAGGATAGGATTAGGATATTTATCCCAGCAACAGCTGCCAAAACCTCAATAACCCAAACTTTGTTGTAGCCTCATGGCATATCCCTTCAATTTGAACATACAATGACAAACTTGCTTTGTTTCACAAAACTTGCAACTTTGTAGTTAACACTTAGATTATTAAATTAAACATGAATCGTATTTATCTTGATTTCTTCTTCAATATCAGTAATTACTTTACGAAATTATTTTCCGTTCTTAAATTCCGTTTTATTAATTATAATTCCTTAATTTCCGTTCTTAAATTGTTTGTGCATGAGAGCCAACGAAAAATGTACGAACTATATCATTTTCACTTTTTCAAAGGATACATGAGAAAACTCTCACCTGGATATTAAAATAAACATAGAAGCTAAAAGTTAAAAAGCCATGTTTTAACCACGACACAAAGTGAAAATGTTAAAAAGCATTTTCAATTACAATTTCGTCAGAGGCGACCCGCACCCTGTCCATTTGAAAACACATTACAACTTCACTCCGTATTATGCATGCTCCGTAAAGAACTCATGGCGTCGTTTTTACCCGCGGCAGTTGCAAGCCCGCAAATTCCGTAGAATGTCTATTTATATGCAAAAAGTAAGATCACATTTCACGACGCGATTAATTACAATTTCGTCAGAGGCGACCCGCACCCTGTCCATTTTGAAAACACATTATAACTTCATTCCCTTTGGGATCTACAATTGATGTATTCTGACTCGTGATTAATATACACATTGTTAATTACGCTGTAGATCAATTTTAATTAACTGTCAACATTCATGAATACTACCTTACCTGCATTATAACCGAGATTTTTTATTTATATGTACAAATCAAATTTATTGCTTCATATGTCACAAAACAGGTAATACAAAATATTATTCACATGAATTAATTAAACACATGAACCTTTTAAGAGTGTTGCAAATTGGAGCGGACCGATCTATTCACATTTCAAAATTATCAAGTCAGTAATCGTTTAAGCTATAGTAACTTAAATAAATAACTATGAATTCTTTATTTTTTTTAAAACCTTTGCTCATTCATCTCTGATTTTATTTTATTTAGTAGTTTATTAAAATAAGAATTTATGTTCTTAACATAACTTAACGTAAGGTAAGGAGCCAGGTAAGTATTTTTAATTTTGACGGAGGTAATTCGAAATTACGTTTATATTTATTTCTGATTTCGTAGCGTAGTGGATTGTCTGTAGCTTTTTAAACAAATGAGGATGTTTTATAATACAAATACAAATATTCTTTATTGTACACCATCAACAAGAAATATACTCAGAACTTAAAATTAAAGTTAGAGTACAACAGGCGGCCATATGACAAAAATGCGATTTCTTACAGACAACCAACTATATAGAACATTATGTATATGCTAAGTACATACATACATACATACATATCTTCACGCCAAGTCCCTTACGGGGTAGGCAGAGAGTATCGAGTGCCAGACCTCACGATCCTGACAAACATGTCTTGCTTCCTTCACATTCATAACCCTTTTCATACAAACACGCCGGTTTCGGAGACTCTTGACACCACCCTCGGATAATATCCGATTGATCTGATCGTGAAATGTCAGCCTTGGTCTCCCCGGGTACCTACATCCATGTATGCTAAGTAGTTGAATATTTTGTTGTGGTGTAGTTTTTAATATGCAAGATGAACAGCAGTTAATATAAAATAAGTTTAGACTTTACATGGACTCTGCAAGGTACTCTTTTAATTTATTTTTAAATGACAGTATATTTCAGCACTACGGATTGATAATTGGTAATGAGTTCCATAACCTAGCCGATGATATTGTAAACGATTTGCTTAAAAAAATCTTACACTTGGATTGTAATTATATTAAGGGACTTAAACAAACGCGTTCTTATCATTTTGTAACTATCTCTACAACACATCTTCAGGGAGAAGGAGACAACTTGTATAAATGTTGTAAGGGCTATTACCCGAATTTAGTACTATGTTTTGCATTTTTTTTATATTATAGGAAGGCAAACAAGCAGACGGATTTCCTGATGGTGAGAAATTCACGCCGCCTAGAGACACCAAAGGTGGTAATGGTGCGTTGCCAACCTAAGGTCAGGATATTAAGCCTCGAGCAAAAGTAAGTTTACCGGCTACCTTACCCTCCGAATCGGAACACGTCATGACGTTATGGCGGCAAGGATAGGTAAGGCGGTGGTGCCAATCCGGGCGAGTCGCTGCCAAACTCTACCACATAGTCGGATGCCACGGTGTTAGTGATGGTAAGCCTTTGCTCGCCTTTTACGAGCTGCCTGGCAAGGAAGGCAGATGGTCTACAAAGGAACCCGGACCAACATAATAAACATTGCTTTATTTTCTATGTTAGAATCTTATTTTGTTCTTCTCAACAAATTTGCTAAGGAGATATATATTAGGACTAGCCGACCCAGCTAACTTCGTACACTTTGTAATAGTTATTATCTGCCTACCGTGCAGGGGACTTGAAGTGTGTATTTGTATGTAGATATGTCAGCAATTTTTAAACTTAAAAACTTAAAACTTAGAAATAATATTGTAAATAATAATATTTTAAGCTCATCGAGTGAGATTTGGAGAGAAACCGCGCGTTATACATTTTTCCACGATTACTTTACTTATGCTCTTCAATTTAAAGAAATATACAAAATGCCACAAACATTAACTAATCAATATGTACACAAAATTACATACCTTACCACGAAACAAAAACAATACCTTGACTAACACAATAAAATAACATCGTATTTTTGTTATAATCAGATTATATAATCTCAAAAAGAAACCATGACAATATAATTAATATGAAAACAATTAGACAGAAAGAATCTGCAAACATTAATACATACATATCTTCACGCCAAGTCCCTTACGGGGTAGGCAGAGAGTATCGAGTGCCAGACCTCACGATCCTGACAAACCTGTCTTGCTTCCTTCACATTCATAACCCTTTTCATACAAACACGCCGGTTTCGGACACTCTTGACACCACCCTCGGATAATATCCGATTGATCTGATCGTGAAATGTCAGCCTTGGTCTCCCCGGGTACCTACATCCATCCACATTCGCATTGTATATCTGCTTTGTCAATCTTTCATTTGTCATTCTTTCCACATGACCGAACCAGCGGAGCATGCCCTTTCGCATTTTAACACCAACACTTTCTTTCAATCCCACTTTTTCTCGGATCTCACTGTTACGAATGCGGTCAGCGAGCGTTACACCACAGATTTTCCGTAGTGCTCTCATTTCGACCGCATTTATCCTACTTTCATCTGCAAACATAAATATACATTAAATGTTTAAATAGTTGACAAATTATTATAGCACATTTTTCAAAATAAAATTATTTTGCAAAAGGTCAAATGTGATTATTATTACAATTCATTTAAAATTTATTTTTAAAATACTAAATAAAAAATAACAGCATAAGTATTCCTACATTAACTAACTGACAATCAAGTATCTCATTCTATATACATATTAACTCTTTATTGTACACAACTGATATTAGAAACAAAAAAATACTTAAAAGTAAAAAGAAAAACAAAGTACAAAAGGCGAGCTTATCTCAAATAAAAGAAATTTCTTCCAGCCAACCCGTAAAAGGAAAGTACTAAATAAAATAAAATAAGTAGACTTGGTGTACAGATATATAAACTACTATATATATTATTGAATGAATTAAAACACATAAAATAAAAAAAATAACAAAACAGATAAACAAAATTAAACTAAACATATACCTAAAGTAAAATTATATGAACGAATTGAGAATCTAAGCTATGTCAAAGAAATGCTCTTTTAGATGTTTCTTGAAAGAATCAAGAGTTTCACAGCCACGAATAACATAAGGTAAGGAGTTCCACAACCTTACAGCATGGACTGTGAATGAATGGGAATATGCAGATTCTAGTTTGAGTATTCTAACTTGAGTTAAATTTTAATGAAAATAAAATTTTAAATTAACCATTCACGTGTAGTTGGACGATGTGATAGCTTAAGCTTACTTACGTTTGAGATTCAACTGTTGTAATCTAGTAGCGATAGCATCTTTGATACCGTTATCAAACTGATCTTTTGTCAACATAAAAAATTGCAAAATTTTATTGAGTAAATACCACCGCTCGAGTTAGGTAGCACGGGATACGTATTAGTAGAAGATCCAAATCTACACCGAGCTGAAAATAGAATGACACATATTTTATAACAAATTTAGTGTATTAGAAATCATTTTAAAATAGGGTTGCCTAAAATAATCGTGGAAATACAATTTTTAATATTTTTTTGAATAATGACTTTTCGTTTTTAACGATTTTTTGTACAGGCAACCTTATATCAATGTGTTTGCAGTAAACCTGGCAACCCACACATTCTGTATATTTAATACTTCATATACTTCATATACTACTAATTTAGGTCAGAACAAAATTTTCTTACTGCCTCAATAGTATTATAATTTATTATAATTTACTTCAAAACTTAAAAAAAATTAAATGTATGTTCATGACATGTCCATTTACGTCCCTCCTATTTACTGCGACAAGTGCCCTCAAATACATAATTAATTATTTATAATTAATACTAATGAACACATAATCAACATAATAAATTATTTCTTTAGTTACTAATTTAAAAAAAGGAAATATGTGTACACCTACCCTTTCCGGTGCGTTCACCTGCGTCGCAAATTTCTGTGTCCTTTTCGAACAAAAAAAAGCTACATATTATCGTCGTTTTAATTTTGGTCGCATCTGTAGTGTATTCTCCCCGTGTTGGTCCGGACCCCTTTGCAGAATAGGCCATCTGCCTTCCTTGCCAGGCAGCTCGTAAAAGGCGAGCATAGGCTTACCGTCACTAACACCGTGACATCTGACTAAGTGGTAGAGTTTCGCAACAACTCGCCCGGATTGGTACCACCGCCTTACATATTCCTGCCGCCATAACGTCATGACGTGTTCCGGTTCGGAGGGTAAGGTAGCCGGTAAACTTACTAGGCGGCGTAAATTTTTTACCATCAGGAAATACGTCTGCTTGGTTGCCTTCCTATATCATAAAAAAAAATCGGTTCGTTGTCAGCCTTGACTTTTTGAGGTACTCGGTTCGATTTCCGGGTCGAGCAAAAACAAATGTGTATTTTCAATTTTCTAATAAATATAACGTTACCCGTGATTGAATATGTGCGCGGTTGGCAATAGGCTCGAAAACTACCACATTGTGGGACTTTCACTCGTTTTCAAGAAGCTTACTTGGCTAAGTAATGAAAAAAACGCTGAGCAAAGTACGACATTTAGCAATGCGTTTCTTATGTCAAGCCATCCAAGTCATGAATACTCAGTTCAATATCACTTCTAAGTATTGATCATGAATTTGATGGCTTGATGGCGCAAAGAGACACCAAAGATGGTAATGGTGCGTTGCCAACCTGAGGTTGAGATGTTAAGCCTCGAGCAAAAGTAAGTTTACTGGCTACTTTACCGATCTCCAAACCGTAACGGCAAGGATTGGTAGGGCGGTAGTACCGATCCGGGCGAGTCGCTGCGAAACTCTACCACTTAGTCAGATTTCACGGTGTTAGTGACGGTAAGCCTATGCTCGCCTTTTACGAGCTGCCTGGCAGGAAGGCAGATGGTCTGTTCTGCCTAGGAGCCCAGACCAACACGGGGGATGTAAGTATAACTGTCAGACTCTCATAACAGTATCAGTTTAAAGTGAAACAGCGTCGTTTTTGGGGTTTTGAAAAAAAGATTTTCAGAATTTATATAAAACCGTTGAAAATTTTAAACAAAAGGGGATTCCCGTTACATTTAACTGACAGCCGTTTCGAGCTTTAAGCGTTACTTTCAACGCCGTTAACTCCTATGTACATTTTAATGTTCAATAAATAATCTAGAGATGCGTTACACATTATCCCTTTTAACTACCAAAAAAGTACCTGTGTAAAGTTTTAGTATTTTTTTTATGATACTTGAAGGCAAACAAGCAGATGGATTTCCTGATGGTAAGAAATTCACACCACCTGGAGACAGCAAAGGTGGTAATGGTACGTTGCCAATCTTAGGCCTGGCGCAAATGTAAGTTTACCAGCTACCTTACCCTCCGAACCAAAAAACGTCATGACGTTATGGCGGCAGGTATAGGTAAGGCGGTGGTACCAATCCGGGTGATTCGCTGCGAAACTCTACCACCTAGTCAGATGTCACAGTGTTAGTGACAATAAGCCTATGCTCGCCTTTGACGAGCTGCCTGGCAGGAAGGCAGATGGTCTATTCTGCAAAGGAGCCCAGAACAACACGGGAAATCATAAAAACGCATTTAACTCACTCCACGTTTCCGTGCTTAAAGGTCTAACTAAACTGCACTTGATGACTATAATTATTTTATAAGTAATACAGTCGACATTTTCCATACAATATTTAAGTTTGATGATAGATTCAATGTTGATTGACGTCTCTGAGTGCTGCCGTTACTTCTTTAGAAATTAAGGTTTACATTATGATGTGATGACCAAGGGAAATATGAATTCGGTTTTATGTACATACATACATGCCTTTACGCTAAGTAATTTTTGGGCATAGAGTGAGTATCGAGTGTCTAATCTCGCAATCCTGGCAGACCTGTCTGGCTTTCTCCACGTACCATACATACCCTTTCATATGAATACATAGCTTCATCTATATGTTTCAAACAGAATTAAATTTAACGAGCCGAACGAAATCAATATAAAATGCGTACGCTACATTATTTTATTACAAGTACCTAAACAAAATTACGTCAAACCCATATCTTTTCTACAAAAAGATTGTTAACTGGCAGTTTTGATACGGCACACTATCTCACATTCGATTTGACAATGAACGGTCGATTCCAAAGTCCATCGTTTTTAAACTTTGAGCAAAATTCTTTTGAACGTTCGTTAATAATTAACTCATTTAAAATTAGCCAAACAAACGATATAAGATGAAAAGACAATTTTAAGAAGTTATTGCTTAATTCTGATAGAGATAAGAAAAAAAGATTTTGTATTACTTAATTTATTTAGTATATAATAAGTCACTGTTATGTCATATTTCTTATTGAGAGTGAGTCGAAGACTAATTCAGTGGCTTCGTGGTCATACCAATCTACAACCTTCCTATCATACCAAACATATGCACCTTTCAGCGAGCTAGGTGCTTCAAGTAATAAATATAATGGAGTTTCTGCGGCCTCATCCACATTGAAGAATCCTCTGCTGGTGGTCATATCAGTTTTGACTATTCCTGGATGCACGGAATTGATCGAAATATTTTTAGATTCAAAAAGTCTTTGCTGAATCATTGTAAGTGCACTTACCGCAATTTTAGATACCCTGTAAGCAATAATAATGGCATTATCTGCAAAATGTTCTTTATTAAATGTACCGTTCTTCTTAGAATTAAGAAACCAATTCACGAAATCATTTACATCGTCGATAGACAAGTCTTTCTTTATCAATCGATAAATCCAGAATTTATTTTTCAAGTTTGCCAGGTGCCCCGCAATACTGGATATATTTAGTATCCTTCCGCCATTTCTGACTAACGGATACACTAATTCCTGCATATTCAAAATACCTTTGTAATTTATATCAATGACTCGCTTGCACTCTTCGTAATCACTATCAAAAGGATTGCTGTCAGCCACTGCTGCGTTATTTACAAGTATATCTATGCCACCGTGTGTAGCTTTGATATGATCTCTGAACCTTTCAACACTGCTTCTATCTGCCACATCTAACTGATGGTACTCTGGGTTTAATCCTTGTTTTTTCAGTTCTTCAACGGCAGCTAGACCTCGTGCTTCATCACGTGACGTTAAATACACAACACCAATCAAACGTTGGCACAAACCTTTGACAATGGCATGGCCAATCCCTTTATTTGAACCTGTTACTACTGCTACTTTAGACATCGCGTCGTTTCTGTGTAGCAGATTTTTGTTAACTAAATGAAAAGATAAGTAATTGAAATCGATATTTTTTTAAATGGTATCTAATATGTTACAATATATCTGATCTGATAATAAATACTCGCACCATAATACAAGGTATAGTCCCTATAACGCGTTTTTGCGAGCTTTATTATGACTTAAGTCCATTATTTTATTTTGTAACTTTTTAGAAATTTAATTTTAGCAAATTAATATATACATGTATATTATTAACAATTATTGCGAATTCGTTACATTGAACAACATACATTTTGAGCAAACTTTTTAACAATAAAAAACGAGAGGGACTCTATTCCATTAGGTATTTGTAATTATGACTTACGTATTGGAAATAGGTTTATCGAAATAATTTACAAATTAAATCAAACTTTTGCTAATTTACTGTTGAATTAATCAGTAGAATTGCTGGGAACTTGTGGTAAGTAATAAAATAATCCAGGTTATAAGCAATAACTTTATTTTTTATCGTTATTGCTACTTTCAAAGGATAAAACTGAAATGAAAATAATACAATTGACTAAAAACTTAAAAATTCTCATATAAGGGATATGCGTAAACTTTAAACTTGTCTTAATTATTTTTTCTCGAATGTTATTATCGTGAAACAGAATGTGAAAGAAAAGGGCGGGAATTTCAAACTTACAAAATGCGTAAACATTGATCGAGACATAATTTGACTATAGAGACGTCAGATCATACGCTGTTGGAGTTATTGTATGACATAACAAATTAAAGTGTATCATCTGACGCCCTGCAGCAGAATCACTATAACAAATCCACCATTTTATACGTAAAATGTTCGTAAGCGGCGTTTAACGGTACGTTTGCTAAATTATTATCAATTAGTTCCCAACATGGCTGACCCTCCCACCTAGCACTCCTACTCGGGATTGGTAGAAGACATTTATTTTTGAGAAAAATCTCGTATGTATGCTTTTATAGTGTACGTTTCAGACCAATAAAAAAAATAAACAGAAAAGTTCACTTTCAAAAGTGTAGCAAGTCATAATGAAGCTGATAAGGCAATGTTAAGATGGCAGCTTATTAGTCAATCGCGAGTCCGTGGAAACGTATGACATACATATGTTCGACCTGTTATGTGTGTATGTGTATGTCTCTAAGTGGCATCGAAGCTATTTCGTGGATGGACTGATTTTGTTCCGGTTTTTTTAAGGTTGCCGTGATCGATATTTTATGGAGATCCGTTCATTCGTTTTAGGTCATCAGCTAATTTGTAAGCATCGTCATGTACTGATGTATCAAAGTTTATAAGTTACGGTATTTTGTTTCGTAATATTTTCAGTTTATCTAAAGCTCATCGAAAAGAGAGGTGTTGTAAGTTAGATCTGTGTATGTTTGTGTCAGCATATAGCATCATAACTTTTGAAGGTATGGACTAGTTTTGATGCCTTTTTTGAAGATGGTTTTTAGCTTCATTACATAAAGTTTTTTTTTGGGAGTTCATTTAAATTTTAAAATGAATTTAAATGTTTAATTGAATTCAAAAGTACTTAGCATACCACTGATCCATTCAATTCTAAAAATTAAATCTACACACGAAATAGCAATGAAACTATCGGGATTGCTTTGCTGAAGAGAGAGAGAGAGAGAGAGAAGGGGGGAGGGCGGGAGCAAATCGAGCAGCGTGCCATCATTAAGTACCTCCATAAGAAGAGGCTATCGTCGAAAGCCATCCATGATCAGGTCATAAGGCGATTTTGCTCTTTCATTCGTTTCAAAAATGGATCTCGGGTGTTATCCAAAGGTGGTGTCAAGAGTCTCTGAAATCGTGTTTTTGTATATGAAAAGAATATTATATACAGTTAACAAACATAATATTTACATACATATTATCTGCCTACTCCTTAAGGGACTTGGCTAGAAGATATGTATAAATGTATGAGACAGTAGACATATCAACCCTTTTTTAGTTGTTGTTTTGAGAAATGATCCACTCATTTTCGTTCATCACACTTCGTAAATATTGTATTTCGTGTATCTATTGACGTTGTTTAGACGTCCGATTTAGCCAAATCGCGTAACTTGATGTAAACAACTTGAATAATGGCAAATACTAACGTTTATGCCAAAAATAAAAAAATATGTTTACATACTTTTTCAATGTAAACTTTTTTACTTTTCCACTGTACACTACAAGCAAATATTGAACATTAAAATCAAACAGGCTTATTTATCTATACTAACGGTAAACTTAAAATTTTAATGTAATTTTCTTTCGCCGGGGTTTTAAAATTATCAGAAACGCTTGCAATGTACATTGAAAGTACACAGCTGTAGTAAATAATTTATTTAAAACTAGCTGTTCCGGCGATCTTCGTTCCACCCGTTCAGTTTGTATGGGAAAAATTAAAAGTTTCTCACTGTTGTAAGGGATACAATGTACCCATGTCCTTCTCCCGATTCTAAGCTGCCTCTCTATCAATTTTCAGCCTAATCTGCTTAACTATCACAACTTTCTTTTATATATCTAGACGATTCATCTTTCATAAATTTTTTTTTGTTTTTATTGTTTTTAAGGTGCTATTCGGGGTGAAGACAAATCCAACGAATAAAAAAGCCATGAAAATTGGTTCAGAAGATCTCGAGTTATAAGTGTTGTAACAAACCCGACTTTCTTTTATATAATATATAGATATAGATATCAAAGTTGACGTATTACCCTATCATTAATTATCGTATGATTGATTTAGATAATAAATATCATGATAAAGTTTGTTTTAAACTATATAGAAGTAAGTATCTGAGTATTTTTTAACTCTACTATTTATGACATATAATTTCTTATCGTTATATAAAAGTTATCACAATAGTCATATGAGTTATCACGATTACCTCACTATGCCAAAATAAGAATAGTATTAAAGTTACATAATGCCTATGATATAAACGAATATTAATAATTGAACAAAGACTTAACGACAAATTAGTAAATCATGTAAAAAATTGTCTGTAAGATAATGGAGCATATTGAAATTGGAAAAACCGACACCAACCATTTCATTCGTTACCACACGTCGCGATTTAAAAGATAGGCAATTTGAAAGATAGCAAATGTTTCCAAAATGATCCCACATACATTTTAACAACATTCTACTATAGTAGTTTTTGAGTTACAATTAATATAATTAGTAAAAAAATATACACTGTTACGTATAACTTAAAAACTACTAGTCTGATCATGGTAAAACTAGTATGAGACCACCTCGAAATCATGATCTATCATTCTTAAAAAAAAGACACATTGCACTCCGGTAGTGCCGGCAGAAGTGAAAACTTTCATATTAACGTAGTGTATTTTTGATATTTTGGAATGGTAAGAGGTTCGGTTAATTTTGCACGACTTGCTTTAATTATGAGTATGAAAGTACTGTCATTTGTATGGTAGAGTACAATATTCATTAATTGCGCTATCGTACACAAACATGACAACACGAACATTCGCGCAAGCGCTCTGCGCCGTCTTACGAAATTTCAGGTCACGTATCCTGACTCGAGTTTAGAAGTTTTTACCCATTCCAAAAAAGTGCGCCACGCCGCTAAAGAAGTTTTCGCTTCAATGTTCATTCAAATCGATTGGCTTTAGGCCAAAATACAAAAAAAACCGTACAGTCGAATTGAGAACCTCCTCCTTTTTTGGAATCAGTTAACATTGTTTATTTAAATCTTAAATACCTTATTCTTTAACAGTAATATAATCGTGATACATAAATCATATAATTTAACCTATCTAAACCAAAATAATCATTAATTTAAAGAATGGTATAAAATTTAAACTTATTTACAAAAAAAAATTTTCATTGCATTGGCCTGTTAATAATGTTTGTTACTTCTGGGTATCGGAAACTCGATTTACATAATAATAATCAACACTCTCGTGCCCTTTCATAGTGTGATGGATGGATCATTGGGGCAGTTGCTCATTCTAAGCACTTCTGTGGAGAAAACCTCACTAATTTAGATAAAACTTCTTTCTTTCGATACTCTGCTGCTTCTGAGACATCATTTGACTGAAAATGGATCCATTATCTGTCTTATTTATACCGTTCACAATCACACTCCAAGCATAATTGTACAAAATATACTTCAATAGTTTGTGATCACAACACTCACATGATGAATTCACTTTTCCCACCTTCACTCACCTTTAACTTAAGCTAGATGTTGTTAGTTAAGTCAAATAAATTCACTATAAACGTCTATTATCTCTCAATATTTACTGAGATTAGCTATTATTTAGTAGTAAGTTGTAATGGCTAGGACGAGAAAAATTGGTTGAATACTCTTGGAAGAGACTTATTATTCCAAACATGTCTTTACATCACAGGTTCATTATATCGTAATATGTGACTACTTAAATCATTTCTCTTAGTGCGATTGCGTCGAAGAATAAATCTGATTCGTGATCAGACCAATCTATAACCTTCCTGTCGTACCAAACGAAAGCGCCTTTCAGCGAGTCTGGTGCTTCGAGTAATAAATATAATGGAGTTTCTGCAGCCTGTTCTACATTAAAGAAACCTTTGCTAAAAGTCATGTCAGTTTTCACTCATCCTGGATGCATGGAATTGATCGAAATATTTTTAGATTCAAAAAGTTTCTGTTGAATCACTGTAAGTGCGCTAACTGCAATTTTGGACACCCTGTAAGCAGCGAATATAGCATAATTCGCTATATGATCTTTATTAAACGTGCCATATTTCTTACTTTCAAGAAACCAATTTACGAAATCATTTATGTCGTCAATAGACAAATCTTTCTTTTTCAATCGAAAAATTTGTTTCTAAGGTTTGAAAGGAGGCCAGCACAGCTAGAAAGATTCAATATCCTTCCACCACTTCTAACTAATGGATATAATAGTTCTTGCATTGTCAAAAGACTTCTATAGTATATATCAATAACTCGCTTGCTATCTTCGTAATCACTATCGGCGCTGTTTACTTCAGCCACAGCTGCGTTATTGACGAGTATATCTATACCACCGTGTGTAGCTTGGATGTGGTCTTTGAACCTTTCAACGCTCTTCCTGTCGGCTACATCTAACTGATGATATTCTGGGATTAACCCCTGTTTCTTCAGTTCCTCAATGGCAGCTAGACCTCGTGTTTAATCTCGTGATGTTAAATACACTACACTAGCAAATCGTTGGCATAAGCCTTTGACAATGGCAAGGCCTATCCCTTTATTTGATCCCGTTATATATTTATATTCAATTTTATAACATAGCATTCATACCAACAAAATACGCATTCTATGGACAGCATTATAAGATATAATTGATAGGTCTTGATCGGGGTGGCTGGTGACAGTGACTCGTGGCGCTTATTAGTCCAGCAGTGGACGTCCTCCAGATGATGATGATAATGATGATGATCAGAATGACTCTGGTGCAGAGTTGGCTATATTTCGAATTATGAAATCTCGACGTAGTATAGAAACTATTGCAGTCAATTTTTTAAAGTGTGACTGCCCCTCATTTTTTAACAACTGTCTATTTTTTAGATTTAATGTTCTGTGTAAAATAAATGACAAATAATTATTAGATTAACAATATTTATTTGATTATCGCCTCTGTGGTTTAGCGGTCGGTATTGGACTTGACTTCATCAGGTCCCGGGCTTGTTTCAAGGTCGGGCAACATAAAAAAAATGTTTTTTTTTTCCAATTTTCTAATAAAAAATAATAGACTCGGGAGTTGACGTGTTCCCGGTTTGACGATAGGCTTGCTACCTTTCACGCTGTGGGACTTTGTGTCTTCGGCTAGTCATGGGTGCCCTGGTTGTGCCTCTTCCTACCTCTTCGGGGATATTGGCATGAAGATACTTAGATTAACAACGATCGTCTATGATCTCTTTGCAACTTGTGGCTAACCAATGCTATCATCGGCAAGAGCCACATTTTCTTTGAATTGGTCATCATTTCTTTGGATTGGTCATCAGAGAAGGTTAAGAGAGGAATGCAGAAATAATCAGCAACCCTAGCATATTGTAGAAGTGTCAGTAATTCAGTTGTGGGCAAACTACGGCCCCTGGGCCCGATCCGGCCCGTGAGAGGTTTTAATCCGGTCTGCCGGGTTTTTTTTTTTAAATATAAACCTCCTTAAAAA
>NJDC01003241.1:17470-81299 GCA_002245475.1 Calephelis virginiensis
ATTACGTGTCACGTTGTTTGTCCGCGATGGACTCCTAAACTACTTAACCGTTTTGAATCAAATTTGCACACCGTGTGCAGTTTGATCCAACTTGAAAGATAGGATAGCTTGCATCTCAATTTATAATCAAAAAAATTAACATCCGAGCGAAGCCGGAATAGGCAGCTAGTACTAATGTATGTCAGTTTCACTTACTGCATGTTTTTACGTAATCTATTCTAACAATGTACCTAAAGTATAGGCTATAGATTGCGTAAAAAATGTTTATTCAAAACTTTAATAGACATAAGTAAGAAGACGAAAATAGGTATAATCAATATTTCAAAGCTCTTTGAAAGTGATAGGTGTCTTTCGCAGACTGGCTTAAAGTCGGGGAACGTGACGGAGCCTGAACTGTATCAAGCGTGCCTCTGCACTGAGTTACTCAAATGATAGTGTTGAGAGATTGTGTAGCAAACGTTATTTGCTTAAATGTTTTTTTTTTATGATATTGGAAGGCAAACAAGCAGACGGATTTCCTGATGGAACGAAATTCAAGCCGCCTAGAAACACCAAGGTGGTAATGGTGCGTTGCCAACCTGAGGCCGGGTTGTTAGGCCTCGAGCAAAAGTAAGTTTACCGGCTATCTTACCCTCCAAACCGGAACACGTCATGACGTTTTGGCGTCAGGAATAGGTAAAGCGGTGGTACCAATCTGGGTGAGTCGCTGCGAAACTCTACCACCTAGTCCAATGTCACGGTGTTAGAGACGGTAAGCCTGTGCTCGCCTTTTACGAGCTGCCTGGCAGGGAGGTAGATGGCCTATTCTGCAAAGGAGCCCGGACCAACACGGGGAAAAAAATGTAAATGTATATTAGAGCTTCCACACTCCTTTTGCTACGGCCTTATACCATTCCTGGTATTGTTATGCATTTTAGTAATAAGTTGTATTTTTAATAAAAACAAAAATAGCAAGGGGTAATCTTAACAATACCTTAGTTAATTTGCGCTTTTTTATGACAGCAAGGAAGCATATGGCTTTCTTGATAATAAACGACAACATGGCCTATATATACTGTAGATGTTGTAGGTGCTTTGCTCATTGTTCTATTGTGTTTTTTCATTTATTTATTTCATTTACTCATACCTGTATGTTCGTGGTAATAAGCTCATTGACATATCTCTTGTTTGTACATTTTATTTAATGTATAAAATCCAAAAAAACTAGTTTTCTAAAGTTAAATATGAATTGAACTCACACAAAAAATATTTTTCTTCTTTATGGGTCCTAATTATTTTGCCTTTGACAATACATAACTAATAACATTATTATATAGCTATATTAATACTAATATTAGGTAAATTAAAGCACTATACTATCCTCATAATGTACTCATAGTAATAAACTTCGTCGGTTTGGGCTTAGACAATGTTACGTTTTATGATATCCTTCATTAAAATGGCAACGACGATATTAAATACGTGCCGGTTAAAAGAATTCATTATTAAATACCTTCAGTGCAATTGCCAGAGTTAATGTTAAGTAGGATTTAAGACGCTTTACGTGCTTGTTTGTGAAGGGGGAGTAATGTTTCAAAAGATTTATGGCAATCTGGGGGCCGAGCTTGAAAAAAGTACGGTGCTGTTTTATCATAAGTTACTGAATCGCCAGAGTTTTTGCTAACTTTTAGGACAATTTATATTTATTATTGATAGCAATAACTCATACTCATAGTAACTAATTACAAATGGATAATCTAAATAAAACTCTAAATCTTTTAAAAATGTTTAGGACATCAGCTCAAAATCATGATCTATCTCTGGAATAAGCTCACCTAAATCTGTTCAATATTGGAGGAGTTATCGTGTTACAAACAAACAGTCGCATTGATCGTCTCCCCATAATTAAAATCAGTTGAAAACTATTAAAACGTAAAGTGTAATACATTAAAATTGTAATACAATTTACAAGACTTACTATATTGTCAATAATCTTGCTTATTAAAAATGAAGCCACAGAATATTTCTCTCAAAAATCGTGACTATGTGTGGAAATGTTAATGTTCTTAAGTTTAAGACTTTCGTACCAGATATTACTATTGATAAGAAATGCGAGAGTAGCCATTACAAATGCAATTTCAAAGTGATAAAATTTTTTTTTCAATAATTTTAGTTTATAGAGCGCTATCTTCACGCATTCAAATACCTTTGAGTAGGTATTGTAAACACAAACCACGAGTTATTCTTTTTAACATAATTATACGATACAGGTATTAATTATTTTAGCATCTTTGCCGTGTTTGGAATGCATTTTCACATTTTTTTTAAATATTTACCTCAGGCAGAATCAAACTCGCAAAATTTCGTTTCTCACTGAAGACACTCTTTAATTTACGCTGCTGAGAATTCGATCCTGATGTTATAAACGCACACTATAGCTATTGATTGAAATGAATCTCGTGACCATTTTATTGGAAGATCACGTTATCTACATTTAAATAAAAGAAAGTCGTGTTTGTTACATTATTTTTAACTTAAGAAAGTTTTGGCTCAATATTGATGGAAAACAGGCTTAAAACCAGGAAACGGACATATGATACTTTAGTCTTATTTGGAAAGAAAGGAAAAACAACATTTTAATTTTTCCCATACAAATTGTACGGGTGTAACGAAGTTCGCCGGAACAGCCAGTTACTGATATATTTATGTTAGTCCAGGACTTTTTTAATAATATGTACTTCCCTATCAAGAATCTCGCAAAATGTGGGCGACGAATCAGTTTTCGCCATTACCGTGACCTAGTGGCTGGAGAACTGATTGTCTGATTATTTCCAATCCAATACAAAAATCTTTTTTTGTTAAGTTTTATAGTAGATGTTTCTAGTGTTGGCAATCATGAATGTATCGAGTGTATTGATTATTATACTAAATTATATCGCTGTCCTAGTTGCGCATCGGTTTGTAATAATTAATAAGGATTTTTTTAACTAATATTCAAACTACTTGTTTTTGGCATAAAGTAATGATATTGTTAATTTAATTATCTGAATATCTGCTTAAATGACCGCTAAAAGAAGTATTGATGTCGGCTAATAATGTCTACAACTAGTCTCTATCAATTACATTTTTATATTCTTCATATTATGAAGTTGTACCTATATACGAGATCCCGGTTTCGATTACCTGTTGAGGCTCAGATTATGTTTTTTCTAATATGAAAACAACGTTGCCTGGGATTGAAGACATGCCTGGTTGGTAATAAGTTTTCTATCTATCACAATATGTTGTGTGGTTATCCTGGTTCTACCTAGCCAATCTTTTCGAGAACGCAATTGATCTTTTTAACCAAGTTGTAATTAATGCATGATTTAGTTACATTTCACTACATAGTATAAAACAAAGTCGCTTCCTCTGTCTCCCTGTCCCTATGTCCCTTTATACGCTTAAATATTTAAAACTACGCAACAGATTTTGATGCGGTTTTTTAATAGTTAAAATGATTGTTGAAGAAGATTTATATGTCTATTTCATAACCGTGCAAAGCCGGGGCGGGCCGCTAGTTGAGATATAAATGAAAATAACTTGCCTACTTTGCATTGAACATAAAAGTTATTTTCGGGTGCATAACATTAGTGTATAAATTGAGTGCTAAATGTAAGTGTCAAGACAGAGTTAGTAGTCAATTTATACACAAATGATCACTAACTTCGCGGATGTCATGACTAAGTAAATTAGTTTATTTCCTCTACAATTTAGCTCACGCCGTTGTCACAAATTGTCGGCGAGGTAAATGCGGACTATTAAGGAAATACAACAATTCAACCAGCCCTTACCCTACATTACTGCGCAATCTTACTCAAGCTAAATTATAAGCAACACCTTCTTATGCCGTGTCCGAAGGCAGTAACACGTACTTGATTCGAGCAAGTCATAACTGAACGGATGCCGACTCTGCGTTTATGTTTCATGCATTTAAAGCAAACTCGACTTACAATTGCAAACGTAATCCCAGTAATGTGGAGCATACACTAGTTTCAGACGTGACTTGTCTTCATTGCATTGTATTTATATTTCTAATTTTGTGTATATCTATAAAAATTTGAAAGAGCATCTGAGTATTGAAGACGAGCATTTGAGTAATGAAGATATGTTTCAAATGTCTAAACATCTTAATAGAAGAAGGCGTTACTTTGCGGAAATCCATACTTAAATCTAAATAAAATTATTTAATTTGCAGTTTTCCGCCAAAAAAATTATACGTATTATTGCTTAACAAAACAGACAAAATAGTGCGCTAAGAATGAATTAGACTTACCGGAAGCTAAAACTCCCAAATACATCCAGCTCCACACAATACACACCACTAAACTGTTTTAGTAGCACCAACAATACACATACTACTAAAAACTCAACGTACGTTTCGCTTCGTAACCTAAGCATCGTCAGGAGAATTCGACTGCACTCCACAAAGGTCGAGCAGATACTGGCACGCGCGCATGCGACTCGCTCTATTTATAGGGTTTCGCGAGTTCGCGTGCGGAAGTGCTTTAGTGAGTACGCGTGGTGGGGGTAGCAACGTTGTTGTTAAACATGTGTAGCAGGGGTCAATTAGTCAAATTTGTTTCTTCGTTTAACAGTGTAATTGAGTCTTCGTTATTATAATTAATAATTTGTTTAAAAGTGAAAAGCGGCTCGCTTTTCACTTTCTTAGTTTAATTTTCATATCAAAATAAATGGTCAAATATGTGATTTACATTAGTTAGAAGCTATCGCTGAATTCAATGTTTAACTCAGGAAGTGACCCTATGTAAATTTTATAAACTAGGGGTTATCATAATCTCTAACAACAATATTTCAATATTAAAGTGATAATAATTTTATTGTCATTGGAGAAAGACAACCTTAAGACGCATGACACGAAATTGCTATAATAGACCAGGGCCCAAGCCTTCAAATATGAAAAAAAATACAGTAGGATGAACCCATTAGAAAGAGAGGGGAATATGATCAAAATAAAAGGATCCGAGTTCAGGAAGTAGGGAGCCCCCCCTCCCTTTAAGGGTTTTGGGACATAATAAGGTATGTTTTCACCAAATTTCGTAGATTTTTTTATAAAAAGATAAACATAAAAAACCAAAAAATTGTTATTTTTAATTTTTCACCTAAATTTTGAGGTAATGTGAAAAAGTTGCAAATACAAAAGTTGTAGATCTTTTTATTACCCATAACTTTGCTACTTTTTTTTATAGGACTTGTAGGTCTGCCGAAATCAAGATGAACCATTTTTTACCCTTACACAATCCCCACTTCCCGAACTCGGATCGACCGTAATTAATTTTTCCTTTCGTTTTGATCATATTCCCTTCTCTTTCTAATGGGTTTCATCCTACTGCAACTTTTTGTTTTCAAAAATTATCGACCCGAGTCAACATTAAGCTTTACTGGGGCCCTAGTAAAATTTTGATAACGATATCAGGCTATTTAAATTTCTTTCAAATTTTGTGACGGTAGATATAGTTTTTTTTTAATCAATAATAATAATAAAAGTTTAATAAAGATGCATGTGTATTTGATTACCAAATTTCATCAAATCTATCAAAAATAAAATCTATTAAAAAAAATCTACCGCCTCGTTGCTCGAGTTGCTAGTGTACACGCCTAACTACATCGATCAAAAGCGAGGCTCGGGTTCGATTCCCGACAGGGGCAGGCATTTGTGTGATGAATATTTAGATGTCTGCATTTCCGGGTCTGGGTGTTTATTAAATTTATTCTGGTATAAAGTATTTCTATGTATTAGAATCGTTGACTAACACCCATAACACAGCCATATAATTTGCTTACTTTGGGTTTAGATTCAATTTGTGTGACTTATACAGGTATATTTATTTATTTATTTATTACCGTTCAAGCAAAACTCAAAAACGGCACAATATAGTTTACAATTTTTGTTTTTTGTTTAAGTAAATACTTGGACTTATTAAATCCTAACATTCGCAAATTTGCGTGCCTACCTATTGGTTATAAAATAACAAAAAAACGATAAAACACAAACGACCGTTCGTCACAATGGCGCAACCATGAGTAAAGGCTGAATACCGACTGTCTGCTGAAACCAAGACGCGTAGGGTAACCTCGCCTGAGGGCTGACCACTCTGCTCGACCCACAGACGCCCGGTGAAGTTGTAAAAACCGCGAGGTTGGCAACACATTAGTCATTAAAAAAAAGTCATCTGATAAACGCGTTTTCGCCTATTTGTGCGAAGATAGAATACGGTATAACTACCGTGCTATTTGTATTAATTAGTACAAGATCCCTAATAGACTTTTCATTGCTTATTACTATCAAGTTGATTTTTCGTGAGTCAAAAGGAAGCCTTTTGACTAGACGTCCAAATTTTTTCCCTACAATAATGTTAGTAATTGGTGGCTGAATACAGGTAGCAAGGATAAATATGTTGATTTGAAGAATTTTAAAAACTTATTACTAACCGAATTTTTCTTTATTAATTATCGAGATAATTATCGAACGATTTCAATAAGTAAAGTTAAGTATTTTTCTTGATTTCCATTATCTGGGCTTGGTGGCAATTGGACCACGTTAGACTTAGGTTTATTCAAACAAAAAACATTTTTAAAATCGGTTCAGAAATAGCGGGAAATCGATTAAATTACATAAAAAAAAGAAATTGACCATAAAATCTCTTCCTTTTGCAGAAGTTGGTTTAAAAGAACGTTGCCCGGTTTTAGATAGATGTCTAATTGGTTATAGGTTTGTTAAAAGTTGTGGAAAACTTAGGTTTCTTCTACTAATTGCCTTGGTAGTATTACCCTACCGCTTCGGGGATACGGGCGTATAGATATTTTATAAATAAAAGGCAAGTAAAACAAACAAGAGCCTTTTAGTTAACACTCTACCATTAGCAAATACATCTTTATCAATATTTTCATATGTCTAACATAACGTTTCACAAAAACACAGAATTAAGTAAAATGGGTTTTATCGAGAGTTTTGTTCCAATTTTATTTGCACAATAAGCAAACGAAATATCTAATTACAGAACATTGAAAGTATTGTAATTAGGTCAGACATTTCATTTGCTTACTGCACCTATTGTACAAGTCGAATAGTACACTAACAAATAAAGAACTGCATGCCACCGACCCCAGCGTTAAGGAGCCACGAACAAATTTACAATTCCGTATGTTGGTTCAGTTCCACCGGACAAATGCTAACTAAAACTCTTTCCGTAAGTCGCAGCCGGCTGCACTGAATTCAAATGTCGTAAACAAACAACATACACATGCAATCGCGTGGCTATATTCGACTGTTTGCTTTTCGGATTTTGTTTATCAATCAGCTTTCGCTGTTCTTTTGGAAATAGTTTATATGAATATTTAAAACGGAGCAACTTTTATTTATTGCTAGTATTACAAAATATTTCACTTTGAAATTGAAGTGAATGCTCTTTTTGTTGCTTAAGTACGTTTCCCACCAACCCCGGCCCTCTAAGGGGTATCATTACCTTGGCTGGAGTAAAGGGCTCGGCGCTGATCCAGGAAAATCCATTTGTAGCAGCAGCACGTTACAGACGGACTTCCGTGGTCAAATTTTAATTATTAGATGATCCAAAAGCAAATGTTGGAGCTATCACAACCTGATAGTTGAAAAGAATTAAGCATGTATGTGATACAAATAACTAAATACCTACCTAAACATAGATCCTTATAAAAAAAAGATACTTAAACTAGTAAATTGATATCAAGCTCTGTGCTCTTTTAAAGATTTCATCCTCAAGTGCCTCCAAATAGGTCAATTAAAAAAATTCAATCATATGTTTACTAGTCAATTACATCGTACTATATCTAAGTATAAAAACTTAGACCAATTACGATGCATCGTCATTTCTTTTCCTAAAGCTATGACGTCAATGATTAAAATTGCTTTTGTCTAATTAGGTGAGCTAGTTCCTATGCTGACCCTCTCTAGCAAAATGGGTATTTTAAAAATAATGATTACAATTGCTTTTGTCTATTTAGGTGAGCTATTTCCTATGCTGACCCTGTATAGCAAAATGCGTATTTTCAAAATATATGTGTTTTTAAACCTCAAGAAATATATCTTCTAGTTTATCTAAGCATTGAATTTTAAAAATAAGCAAGCAATATAAGTGCTTAGTCAAAACCTTCACAAAACCGCGTTCGCAATGCACTTTTAGATATAAAACAAAAAGCAATTTTACGGGTTGCCAGCAGGAGAATAACAACGGCGCGGCGGGAGCCAAGGCAGGTGCTACACGAAATTGATTTGCGCAGCGTCAATCTCCCTCGCAGTTCGGGCTCCGATTGATGACACTCGCTCAAAACACCTACTGCAACATGAACACACATTTAAATTTTGCCATTTTGAATTTCAATTTCTTGTAAAGTTCGCTACTGTACTGGTTGTAGCATTAAGTTATTTATTAGTTTACAGAAAATATGACAATGATTGACTTCATACGCTAAATTTACAACGTTTACAAATAGTAGTTATTTAATTTTAAGTGTACAAATATGCTTAGTGTTTGCTTGCTATTTTCTTTTTTATATCTTGTCTTTTCGGTCTTGTTGCATTATAAAAATACTCCAAAATGGAGTAGGTTCTCAATTTAACTGTATATTTTTTTACGCGATTAATGAACTGGTTTGAAGGGTTCTTTCGAAAGTATTTTAAATTGTATTCCCTGTTTTTAGGGAAAAATAATAACTTGATCTACCTCAATATTGGTTACTGGTGTTTGAACTATTTGCGTGCTTTGTTTCATACATTAGGATGCTGATGTGGGACAGGGTTTGTTTATGTATTTGGTATGTGTTTTTTTTTTTGCTATATTTGATATTAGGTGTTTTTAAAGGCTATAATAGTGTTTAATTTACTGTATGTGCTTGTCAAAAAATCTTAAAAAGTATTTTAACTATTGACGTATTTCAAATGTAACGAATGTTGTACCTACGAAATAAAGACAATAAATTGAATGAAAGGTAGGTTATTATTCCAAGGTGGTTCCATATAAAAGTTATCAACATATGACTAGTAGTTTTTTCGTACCTACTTAATAATGCATGATTTTTGAAAAAACTCAAAACGGATCTTGAATAGTATTTAACTCGGAGTCATGAACTGCTTTCGAAAAAAGAATTATGAAATTGCGGCGTAGTAAAAAAATTGGAGTCGTCTTTTGTAGTTTTACTACGCTTAGATTATAATTGTGACCACGGCACGGACTTTAAAACAGTAGCCGTCTTCTGACTTTCACAGAACTCAGTTTTCTACGAATTTGCTTCGTCGAAGTAGGCTCATGGAAGTTGTGGTGGAAACCTTATTCCAAATACATTTTAAAGATTGTCAATGAGTACTGCTAAGTCCTAAAAAATCAATATACTTGGTTAATACACACCCAAAAATTACGAAGTCAATATTAAATTATTAATTAATTAAATATTATTAAAATCTATGTCGGTGTTAAGTGGTTTCATAATTGATCTGACAATTAAAACTCTTCTAAATAAAAACTCATAATTTTAAGCCTTCAAGTAGTCGTAATTTTACTAGACAGCCAAATGAATTTTCTGGTGGTACTCTCTCATGCCACTTAATCATCAGTGCTGGTATCGGAATGTTGCTAACCTAAAGCCTAAATATCCTAATATTGATATTTTTAAGATGTTAGGTAGAAATTGTCCTAAACTTCTTGCCTAGTGTCTTTTATAGCATAAATTCAGTAATAATATATGAGCAGGTAGGAAAAATAAAACCGGCTTGTTTTCTTTTTAACTTCTTACAAAAGTGTTAACTTGTCCAAACTTTGTTTGTTCCTTGACATGTTCACAATAAAACAAGAGCAATATTTCAAAAGCCGCAAACATCTTGAATTATTTTATACATATCAACAAATAAATCTTTCGGACGCTTAGCTAACGTCAAACTTAATTTCTATGCATAATTCATTGTGTTGATTCTTCTTGAATATAAAACTTTGCTAGAGCAGGAATTTGGAATCATAAGTTATTTAATAAATTCATACTATAACTTTATAAAATCCATACATATAATAAATTCATATTACAAATTTATGAAGTCCATACTTATATATAACATATACATAAAATAAAATTGTAGAAGAGTGAATTATATTAATAAAGACATTTTTAGAATTTATGTCTGTCTGTTTCCCGGACGTCAGTCACGCCGAATCTACTTAACTGATCCTGACTAAATGAAGGCGAGAAAACTTATAAAATACTTTTTGTCTAAACTAAACTTAACTAAAAGTAGAGGATGACACGAAATGTCAACTTTTTTTACTGTTTGTTTCGTGTTCTGGGACTATAACAAACCGAACGATTTTGATGAAATTGTAAATAAAATTTATAAACTACTTGCCAACCCGGCGAGCTTCATATCGCTTGACGTTAACAGCTACTGCCCGGTTTTCCAGGGTTTTCCTTTCACGAGAACCTTCTTTTGACAACGAGTAACACAACAAAAAAAAGGTTCGTAATATTGGTTCGTTTGGGCGTAATGCCATGATCAGGCACAATGGGGATTCATTGTCACATATGTATATATTTAAGTAGATAGATTATTCAGTTAACTCAAAAGCCACTAGCGGATAAAGTATCTTCAATAACCCAATTTTCTTTTTGTTGCCCGACCCAGGATTCGAACCCGGGAGCTCATGCAGTCAAGTCCAACAACTGAACCGCTAGACCTCAGATTCGACATCAACCTATGTACGGATGTACGGTATCAACCTTTAATCAACCTATGCTCGTCTGTTACGAGCTGTCTGATAGAGAGTCAGATGGTCTATTCTTCAGCGGATCGGGACCAACATAGAAGTCAACAACTCCTAGCTAACCATTTTTTTTAAAAAAAATCAGAAAATAAAATAAATAAATAAATATCCCTGGATAAGTCACACAAATTGAACCTAACCCCAAAGTAAGCAAATTATAACATAAGTAAATAAATTATAGCAATTTTATTTGCGTACTTCCAGTAGGAACAAATAAATGTTTTGGTAAAAAAATAACCTGAGGTTGCTTTATAACTGTGACTAGCTTAATTTACTACCTATCTACCTTGTTTGAAGTAATCTTTTATATATACTTAGTGAAAACAAAAAGGTAACATTTCCAACGACAACGTTTTGCGTTTTTTTTATAATATTGGAATGCAAACAAGTAGAGGGATTCCCTGATGGCAAGAAATTCACGCCGCCTAAAGACATTAAAGGTGGTAATGGTTTGTTGCCAAACTGAAGCCGGGATGTTTCGTATCGAGCAAAGTTAAGTTTACAGGTTACCTTATTCAACAGCAAGTGCTGACGTTTTGGGGCAGGAATAGGAAATGCAGTGGTACAAATCGGGGCGAGTCTCTGCGAAACTCTACCTATTTAGATGTCACGATATTAGTGACGTTTAAGCGTCTGCTCGCTTTTTATTAACTGCCTGGTAGGAATGCAAATGATCTATTCCACAAAGTATCCCCGACCAAGACGAGGGTTAAAGAGGATCTCATCTAAATTTTATTATTTTCATTTAGAACTTTATGTTATTTATCGATGTCATAGATGAGCTTTCTAAAGAAATAATTGCAAGGTATAAACAAAAGCGAGATATTTATATGCAAGTTACAATACTTAGATACGTAGAGAATGACATGTCATACAATATTTCATGCTTAGAGAGAACAAGTTGGGAATTCGTTTCGGCAAGGACAGAGCGTGCTACACGGAGATAAAGCTCGCCTTTTAGATGGTGTTCTGCGCGGATGTACTTGAACTTACTTTATAGGCACAATTATATATCATTTTATTATACTTTTTCAACCTGCAACTTCCCACCTGCTAGGCTTATTGCTTAAGTAAATTACCGACTACTTGACACTCTAAACTGTTGCAGTGAATTAGTGGATTAGGGAATTAGTGGATGAAATGAATCCCCCCTTCGCGTGTCCTTCGCGTCACGCTTGAACGGATAGACCAATGTAACTATTAGTTTTTTATTATGCTGCTTATTAACATTAGAAGGCACACGAAGGAAAATGGCAAAAATAGAACATAATTTTTTCGACACAAACTGTCAGTAGTTATTCGTGTGAATGCGATACGAAGTTCGCCGGTTCGGCTAGTATAATATAAAGAACACATGATAAATATCCCTGGACAAATTACACAAATCAGTTTAACGCCACAAAAAGCAAATTATGTACATGTGTTATGGGTGTTAGTCAACGATACTTACAATTTTAGAGTAAATTTAATAAACATCCGGACCCGGAAATACAGTGCCAGTGGTAAGTAAAAGAGTCTAATAATGTGTAATAAAAGGAAATTTTAGAAATAAAATATACTAGAATATATTGAAAACGGAATATAGTAACTACTAGTAGTAGTAGTAGTTTATACCTCATGTTGGTCCGGGCTCCTTTGCAGAATAGACCATCTGCCTTCCTGCCAGGCAACTCGTAAAAGGCAAGCATAGGTCTACCATCACTAACACCATGACATCCTACTAAGTGGTAGAGTTTCGCAGCGACTCGTCCAGATTGGTACCACCGCCTTATCCATAACGTCAGTGTTTGCCGTTGACGTGTTCCGGTTCGGAGGGTAAAGTGACTACTTTACCCTCTTACTACTTACTTACTTTGGTAAACTTACTTTTGCTAGAGGCCTTATATTCCGGCCTCAGGTTAGCACCATTACTATCTTTGGTGTCTCTAGGCGGCGCGAATTTACTATCAGAAAATGTTTGTCTTCTAATATGATAAAAAAAACTTCTGAAACGTTAAATGTGGCAAAGAATCCTATCGGATGATTATGTCATAAAAATGTGGCAACCCTTTGTTTCCTAAGCCTATGGATATCATTTATGGATATAAATTTTGATTAAATTTATAATATTGACCCCCTCGTTTGTCGTGCGCTTAGCGTACACGCCAAACTCTACCAACTAACCTCGAAGCTCGGGCTCGATTCCCGACAGAGGGCAGGCATGTGTGTGATAAACACAGATATTGGTATTGCTGTATCTGTATATTTATTAAAGTCATAATGGTAATTATGTAAGTATTTCTATGTATGATAGTGCATAGAGCGCTACTTCAAAGTGAAGTTTTATTCAAAGTGCTAGACTCGCTTTGCATAATTCTATGCTTATCCCAACGTTGTAGTATAGAAGCGAGAGTTGGGTATGTTCGAAAAAGCATGACAGTAGGATAAATGCTTTCAAAATGAGAGCATTACGTAAAATCTTTGGTGTTACTCTTGCTGACTACAGTAGTAACAGTAAGATCTCGGAATCCGGAAAAAGTGGGCTTGAAAGAAAGTGTTGGTGTTAAAATGAGAAAACGCATACTCCGGTGGTTTGGACATGTAGAAAGAATGACAGATGAAAAATTGATAACGCAGATATACAAAAAAAAAGCGACTTCATTAGTTTTTTAAACTATAATTTATTTTTAATATCATTATTTATTAGTGTAGACTGTCAGACTGGATCATAGAGTTCCTTTACGACTTGCCTGGATTAGTCTATCTTCCTTCCTCCTTCCAATGCTTGCAAGTTTTATTTAATAATTTAACATTCAGCAGACCGGAACATGACATTCATTATGAAAGCAGGTATAGATTAGGCGGTAGATCCCTATCCAGGCAAGTACATATACAAAAATATTGTCAGATTTTTGAACAGAATTATTAAAATTAGTTTTTAGTTATGTTTGCAGAGTAACTTATTTAAAATTAACTAGTTGTCGACCATTGGTCGGAATTCAACCATAATAAATTTTAATATCTTGTTCTTAAGAACGCAATCTTAATTTCTCAAGACCAACTACTTTGTTTCCAAACATTTTGGTGCGCCATCTGTGATTTTTTATCGTTATCATCAATATATTTGTCTGTGTGTATCAAATGCATGGTAGTGTGGGTAATGTTTTATGTATTGATTCAATGTACTTTATAAGCATTATTATTGAAAAATATTAGCGTTCTGCACTTTTCCTACTCATTAACTTTAAGTGTGCCAAATTTTATGCTCCTGCGTCCGCAAAATTTTCGTAAAAAGGGGTCCAAAGTTTTGGCATCACGTATTAATATATAGGTAACAACAATTTTTATGTCACATTGCTTTTCTTCGGAAATCCTATATATCGTTTAAAGCCACATTGGTGGAGGCGCCGTGTTCGTCCAAGTTTTTCGATTAGGATTTCAAGTAAAAATAAGTATAATAATGTTAATGAGATATGAAAATTGTTAAATTTAATTTTAGATCTCTTAAACGCGAAATAAGACATATTTTTAATTTTTTCTTTATGATATTTGAAGGCAAACAAGCAGACGGATTTCCTGATGTTAAGAAATTCACGCCGCCTAGAGACACCAAAGGCGGTAATGGTGCGTTGCCAACCTGAGGCCGGGATGTTAAGTGCCGAGCAAAAATAAGTTTACCGGCTACCTGATCCTCCGAATCGGAACACGTCATGACGTTATGGCGGCAGGAATAGGTAAGGCGGTAGTACTAATCCGGAAGAGTCGCTGCGAAACTCTACCACCTAGTCAGATGTCACAGTGTTAGTGACGGTAAGCCTATGTTCGCCTTTCACGAGCTGCCTGGCAGGAAGGCAGATGGTCTATTCTACAAAGAAGCCCGGATCAACACGGGGAAACACACTCTTCTCAAAACATCACACTTTCCGCAACTCCTTTTGGATAAGGATTATGTTTGTATGAGGAGGTTGCGAGATCTAGTGCTGCCCGTGCAGTATAAGTTTACACTGATAGTTCTGGTACCTGATAGAGAAGTTGGCATCGTGAGGCATTAGTTGATACTAGTCAGAAATAACCTTCCTGTTAATAAAAGTAAAGTAAAGTAAAAGTATCTTAATGCCCGAAGAGGTAGGCAGATCCACTACCAAGGCTCCCACGACTTGCCGAAGACACCGAGTCCCACAATGTAATAGGTGGCAATTCTATCGCCAACCGGGCAACTATCCAATCCCGAGCAACATTTTTTTTGTAAGAAAATTGGATAAACCAAATTTTTGTTTTTGTTGCCCGACCCGGGAATCGAACCCGGGACCTCATGCAGTCAAGTCCAGCACCTGAACCGCTAGATCACACAGGCGATTAATAAAATAAAAGTCTGTAAATAAAAGGCGTAAAAAAGAAGCCGTAACTGCTGTGGGTAAGGTAATCTTTTGTTACAGTCATGTATCGATATTACGTTCTGTCAATTATATGCAGTATGCATGCTTCCTCAACAAGTCGTAATAACGATTCGTAATCTACCGACCGTGATGCTAAGCCTCATAAACGGTTGTGATACAAACCGACGATATGGAGACAGGAATATTATTACTGCTAATTAGTAAAGCTTCTGTTTATAACCGGATTAGTTAAATTTAAGAACTGAGTTTGAAATTATACCCAAAATCGTAGAAATGAATAAGTGAAGGGTGTTTTTATCTGAATAACGCCGGTTACAAGAGCAACCCGGAAATTTAACTTCGTTAAGAATGAAATATGTCCTATCGTTATTCCACGGCTTGTTGTGCGAATACTTACATTTCCAGCTCTCCACCTCTAGTTTTCTCATCAGACCCAGCGGAAATAATTTCAACCGAGACTGAGTTATGACAAAACTCCCTCGGACATTGCCGCATCCGTAATGAGAGTCGAGATATATCTGTAATTTAGTATCCCATATTCATATTTAGTGTAGGTTGGCAAGAAATCGAATGCTGTTCTGAAAATATCTAGAACCAGATCTGTTTGGTGCAAATGTTTTAACTTTGACTAGTACGGGGAAATAATGATAGCAGGGCGGCGAAGATAAATACATGAGGTAAAATAGGAGGTGGGTGGTGCGAGGAAGTATTTAATTAAATTGGTCGACAGGAGCATTTCGTTCAACATTATCGTTGGCAATCACAAGTAGGCTGTCAACGGTTTTAGCAAATTAAATAAGCTTTTACCAAGTAGACCTAAGATTTTTAAATACTAGCAATAGTTCTCTGCTTTACCCGAACACAATTTTACTAGTACGGGGAAATAATGATAGCAGGGCGGCAAATATAAATACATGAGGTAAAATAGGAGGTAGGTGGTTCGAGGAAGTATTTAATTAAATTGATCGACAGGAGCATTTCGTTCTACGTTATCGTTGGCAATCACAAGTAGGCTGTCAACAGTTTTAGCAAATTAAATAAGCTTTTACCAAGTAGACCTAAGATTTTTAAATACTAGCAATAGTTCTCTGCTTTACCCGAATACAATTTTACTCGTACGGGGAAATAATGATAGCAGGGCGGCGAAGATAAATACATGAGGTAAAATAGGAGGTAGGTGGTGCGAGGAAGTATTTAATTAAATTGGTCGACAGGAGCATTTCGTTCTACGTTATCGTTGGCAATCACAAGTAGGCTGTCAACAGTTTTAACAAATTAAATAAGCTTTTACCAAGTAGACATAAGATTTTTAAATACTAGCAATAGTTCTCTGCTTTACCCGAACACAATCCTACAAATCACTGAATTATTGAGTTAAGCTTCTGTCTGATAAATTACATTAAATTGACTTAGCAGTTAGGACTTGTAAGCTTACGGATATATAAATAAACAAAAAAAAACAGCTATTTGCACTTTATATACTAAACATTCATATTATTTTTATATTATACTCATATTATTTTTAATATTATTTATATAGCGAATATTCACGAACAAACAACATAAATACTCTATAAAAAAGGTCACGACGATATTAGATACTATTATTAGTATCAGTCGACATGTCAAAGACGCTATTTTACTGAATGAACATATACAAGTGTTTCCCGTCAAATCCGATTTCAGGGCAAACTAGTTTTACCTAGGCTAAACTAGTTCTTCCAATATGCAATAAGATGAACAGGTATAGCCTAGACTAAACAAGTTCATTCTAATCCCTATAGGTTAAACCAGTTTAGGTTATGCCGAAACAATGAGCACAGTTCGAAGTAAACCGGTACGGACATAATTTTTTTTATTTGAAAATGATTTTGAACATTAAAAAAGCCAGTAGAACTGCAGCAGAATATTTTGTCAGATAAGCCAAGAAAACGAAAGCTACTTTTATCAAGTCTCATCCACTATTCAGATTTGGAGATAATGCCTCCTATATCGAAAGAGGTGACCTTAAAATACGTCATGTTCTTTTTCAGACAAATGACGAAGATTTTGCAAAGTTGGCACCAAACATGAGGTACACCTAGTTCAGAAATTACAATGCATGTTTGGGTTTTTATTACTATCTAATGTTAATAAATTCCAATAACATGACATTTTATTCTTATTTAATAAAAATCACTTCTTCATCAAACTGAAATACATGTGGATTAGATGAAATACTTAATTTCAGCATGGAATGAATGAAGATATTTTTTATTAATTATTTCTAGGCGTACAATAAACTACCTATTGCATGGTCTTCACAAATGACTCTTTTAAAAACCGAGTGAATTTCTGTATTAAGTATTAGTAACATTGACTCATAGTACGCTATTTAATTTCAAAAGTCCCCTCTAAGTTTTTGTTGCTTTGAACATTTTTTTTAACAACGACACTAAAATTAAAAGAGGCTTTAAAACAAAAAATCCGCATCGTAATCAGTCTATAAGTTCAAAAGTTAGTTGGTTTAATACTCAAAGAAGAATTATATCTAGTAAACCGTAGAAATAGACATATATAGCAGACAAAGACACAAACACACATCCATCGAACACACAATAAACACAAACTGAAATATTATTAACTTTTTGGTAGACAATATGAATATAGGTCCACTGACGACCAGTAACATTCTATTGTAACCATATTGTAACATTTAAAATACTTATGACATATTGTTGATTACAAAAAGTGTTTTACTGTCATTTTTCATAACAAATATTATTTTTACATAGTTTAATAATTAATTATGAACCATACAGATATAATAAACGTAAAGGACTCCAATGAAAGGGTCACGAGTGTTTACTCAGAAATTTACTATGAAAATGAATACTGTGACAATCAGCCCAAAAATTATAAAAACACTAAGAAGATACCCACAAAACATGTTGGTGTCCATCAATGTAAGGGTGAATGGATATCACCCAGTGATCTTCTAATTGGAACTGTCGATCTCAAACCCCCTTTTACCTCAAAAATCTTTAGAGGTAAAGCTCACGAAGGATTACTGGCTATTGGAAACAGTGACTTAGAAAGTGAACGACTAAAGTTTTTGAAATCTTTGAAAATATTACTGTGTGATAACAACGCCTCCTGGGAATTTATTTTAAAAAATGAAATGAAATCCATTAATAAAAAAGTTAACAATATATATGAAAAAATATTTAAACAAAAACGAGACATAATGAATGAAGAAATATTGAAATTTTATGAAAGTTCCCTCAAGGAATTAGAAGATAACGTAAAGTCTGAGGTAGAGTCTGTTCAAGTAAGTGCTTATGCCAAAATAATATCAAAAACAAATACCGAAATAAAAGAAAAACTAAAAGAAGCAAGAATTTCTTTAGAGAAGAAGTTGAAAACTAAATATTTTATTGAAGTTAAGAAAATAAAGGAGTATTACGCACTACTGTTAGCTAATGAATTAAAAAGATATAATCAGTTAAAGAATTACGTATTAGTCCAAAGAAATGATGCAATAAAAGCTTATTATAAACAAATGGAAGCGGAAAAGCTAACAAGTGCCATGTATGTTTTAAGTATGGAGAGAAAAAAGTGTAAGATAAAAAAAATGTTGCTAGAAAAATTTCACAATGCAGAAATATTAGAAAAAATACAAAAACTTGAAGACAAACAGATGACTCTAGATATGCTTAAAGAAAAAGAAGTGAGTATCCCTACGCTTAATGAGAGATGGGAAGTTAAAATTAAAAAAGTACTTCAGCTGTTCTTGAAATTTATTAGTTTTTCTCTAAAGTTATTACCAGAACAGGCTAGTTTTTTACTAGATTTAGAAAATATGGTGATTTTACAATTAAATGAAATTCAAAAAAATCCCGACGTATCTTTACCAATTTTAATAGATGATGCAAATATTTTTAAATTTGAAAAATCAGAAACAAAACCTGTTGAATGTTTTGACGGACCATTTGTTTTGGTAGGTGATTTATCTACACCAGAGACGAAAAAATATGGAAGTACGGAAACTTTACCATCTGACGTAGATTTACCATTCGTTCGAATAGGAAGACAGTATATTTATGCCAAGTGCCATGGATATGAAGATATCAAGAAAATGTTAGATCAACAGATATGTAAATGTCGTCAACCGTCATTAGAGTGCCTTCCTCTTGAAACTGTCGTTTCTAAATCAAAATTACCAGAAATAACTAAAACTACCGATGAAACTGAATCTTCAGATGAAACGATTATATTTGACGATTTTAAACCATATAAAGAATGTCCTATAAGGAAATGTTGTAAACGGAATCAAAGAGATTCCTTTCCATTATTAGCATCATATCTGGATTATAGTGAAGAAAATTACAAACGAGTGAAAGCTATTTTACCATACAGCTCCGAAAAATCTGTAGCTCCTGAACTATTAAAAGCAAGGGACATAGCATATAAGGAAGTACCATTTTCTATTACCAAGGAAGTCAGGCGATCTGTTGGAACTCAATGTTCAAGCCAGGAAGATTTAAACGTGTTGGAACTAAGTTGTCCATGCATTCAAGGCAATTCCCAGAACAAACATGTTGATTCTATTAATCTGCAAAAAGCAGGATCGGAAAATTTAAATGAAATTTTAAACAAACGCAAAGTATCCCTTAACCGAATGCTTGCAAATCATCCGAAATTATTAGAACTTTTTGGTGATGAAAAGTATGATTATAAAATGTGACGATAAGTAAGTATTTTAGTTTTTCTTTAGTATAACTTTTGTACGTCATGTTTTTTTATAATATTCGAAGGGAAATATGCAGACAGATTTCAAGCCGCCTCGGTTTTAATATTATATTTTATCATTTATCCTAGACCAAAACTAGACAAATCTTACAAAAATAATTTGTATATTCCGAAAATCAATAGCATTACTTGAATCAGACAAAATATTAAACCTAATTGATTAATTAATTGTGTATTTCAAGCAAATATTGAATAAAACGCTCTAATCACATTAGCACTGTTTAATGGCTGCCAACCAAACTTATTTATAAACTACCCACTATACATATACCACATCCCTCCACCACTATTTTAATAATAATTTTCTTATTATCTACTCTTAACCTCGTTTTTTACTTAATTTTATTCCCATTGCTTTCGAGTTTTTCTCAAAGGATATAGACGCAAAAATACAGATTCCTGTGCTACCTTATCCTTATCATGAGAAAGGCTACATGGCGAATTAAGATTACCAGGAGAGCCCTCGTCATAGAATTCATCAACATTGTCCGCTCCTACCTCCTCCACTAACACGTCTCGCGCAGGGGACGTGGGCGAGACAGGAACAGGTTCATGCAGTACATCCTCGCGGTATGAGGGTAATGAATTGCTCATAGTGTCATTACTTAAATCACCCAAGACACTAGTTAGATTTAAATTAAACAGCCTCATAAAATCACGACCTAACAACGGTAAACGACATTCACTCGTTTTTAAAATAAAGAGAATTATTTGTTGGATATATTCTCATACTTTACCGGCAATGAAATGCAACCTATAGGTGTAATTTTTTTTTCCTGTATAAAAGTTAAATAAATCTTTGCACTGACTTTAACGTATAGCTGTTATCAGCAGCGAACAGCTGTATATACATCGTAAACGGTAAAACAGAGACGGTACTGTCACTATCTATCTCACACGTTAGTTTTTCTTTACCGATTAGTACTTTTCGCGTAATAGGCTCATCTTTTAACGTATTTAGAATGTTAAATAAATTATAAATACCTTGTTAAGCGTCATTGTCTCCCGCGCTTAAAAAAATGCTATCACTTAACCTTACTTACGCGTTTAAGATGTCCTTCTTTATTACATTTTTGACAAATATAATTCACAAATCGACACTTCTCTTTACTATGATTTTTATAACCACACAGTTCACAATACCTAGACATATTATTTGAGTAATTATCGGTGGTCGAAGGTATGTTTGTAGCACGTGACCGGTCGCGGTCGGTTTGTCGTTTCAACGCGAACACAGCTTGCGCGCGCTCCGCCGAGTTACAACGCCAGCGCCGCTGGCCGCGAGCGGACCCCGCAGCTCGCGCGGTGTGCGCCAGCCGCGCGCACCTTACGCTCTACGCTAACTCGAATGCTTTGTTGAACGGTAAACTGTCGATGCTTTTAGCAAATTTTCTTTTTTTTTAATTCTCCAATCCGAGGACGAATTTGTCTCGCAATGCTGTATCTAATCCCGACTTGAACTCGCAATATTGCGCCTCCCCTGGACGCTGCTCCGCTTTATAAAAATTATACCTTTCGGCAAATGTATTCTTCTTTGTTTGAAAATGACCGTCTAACTTCAACAAGAGAACTTTGAACTCAATTGTGTCCAAGTTATCCGGAAACACGAGATCCTGCGCCATGCGATACGTGTCCTCCACCAACGCTGTGAGTAACAGGGCCCGCCTCCTCATGCCAGACTTGTCGGTGTCGTCGCTGATGTCGTTCGCCGTACAAATACCGCATTAAGCGACTCCTAAATATGCTCCACTCTTGAGCGCGATGGTCGAATGAGAGGTTGCCGCCGAACATAGTTAATTTCGCTTGTCCACTTGTCATTTACTACACAAAAACACTCAATTGTCTATAAAAACACTCGTGAATACTTATTCGTCGCCAAATTGTTGTGTATTTCGAGCAAATATTAAATAAAACGCTCTTATCACATTAGCACTGTTTAATGGCTGCCAACCAAACTTATTTATAAACTACCTACTATACATATACCACATACATACAACATAATATTTAAACTAAGTTGTATGGCTAACTAATATTGTAATATTATATTAATAATGTTTTAATATTTGTATTTAATTATACCGAGTATGAATGTAAGCCGACCCTCGGAGTTCAGAAATGGCTCTTTGCGGTCTCACGTTAAACTATACACATTGGTTTGAATTTGTGTTATTGGTTGAAATTCGATTATAGTATATGAATTATTTAACGATAAATTAATAAATCTTTAGAATCATTCCAGCTTTCAATGTTTTGCCTTACATACTCCTCTCTATTTTACGTTTAAACTTGACAAAGTGATCTTAGCCTGCATGAGCACAATTCTCTTATTCCTGTTTCTTTTTTTCAAGAAACATGTCAGTTTACTTCCGGAAGCTAATTCTTATACGAATCGTAACGTATGTAAGTCCGTAAGTTACCAAACGATCGCTTGTCGCAAAACAATAATTTAATACGAGCACATGTGTGAATTATTATTCGTTGAATATTTAACTAACGAACTAGATAGATAGAACAAGATTTACTGTTGGTCTTCATAGGGAGTGGTGTTTAGGCAAAGGAACTGCAGCGCTGATTTGAAATCTATTTCTTTATTCAAAATTATGTTTCATAAAATTCTAAAATACATGTACAAAGGCGAAGCTTATCCTAGAAAGTCAGTATTCTCTAACATGAAAGTAAAAATGCATATTATGGTACTGTAAAGTTACAATTATATATGTATGTATATAAAATGTTAAATCATGTTAATTACACTATTTATAGCTCAACAACGGCGGAACCGATTTGGCTAAAACTTAATGGCAAAATAGCTTAGAACCAAAAGACGAATATAAGATACTTTTTATCCCGTTTGACTGTAAGAGAACTAGGAAAACAACATTTTAGTTTTTTCCTATACAAACAACATATGGAACGAAGTTCGCCAGAGCAATTCGTAGTAATTAAAGAGTAATTTTAACGAGAGAAAGAATGACCATTTTAACTTATTTTTTACAAATAGTGACTACAGTTTTAACACTTCGCTTTAAATTAAACAAAAATAAATTTAAATATTATTTTTCGTACACAAACAACAAAACCGTAGTACCGTTGGGAAAGTACCACAAACCAATACCATCGAGTATCAACAAAAGACTTTACGAAATACTCGTACAAAAGCTGTCAGTTGCTAGAGAACTTACGACAGGCTTAATTATTCCTTTGCAGAACAGGACGTCTACCTCTCTGTCAGCAGCTCATAAATGGCAAGCACGGGCCGTGAATGTCTTCTTACTTTCAGGAAATCCGTTTGCTTGTTTGCTTTCCAATATCATAAAAATAATGTTTTCGGTCACAACTAGTTTTCATTGCGTATGAACCCTAAGTCGCTGCTGCACGATGTTATTAAACGTGATAATACGTTAGGACCATACACAAATTTTACGTATACTACAGGGTTGTTTAAATTACGCCGTTAGCTAAGAATAATGGGACGGATGTATATCGGGCGTTAAGGTAAATTTACACGAGTCCCGTAACAATCTAACTTATTAAGTCATCACACGTCCCAGTGCCGACGTGTTAATGCAGAAACGCGACTTATGACATTCCTGGCGTATCTCACGATTAACGCCACTGTCTTGTGTACGTATTACCCACTATTTTATTAATCTACGTAATAGAACGGGATCCAACGATTCAGTCTCATAGACAGACATTAGTAATTTAAAATTGCTGAAAGATTACAACGCATGTTTCCTACTAATAAACTTTGGGTTTGCCATGAAATTTGGATCACCGTGGCCTTGGTGTAAATAAAGGTATGAGAAAGATAGTTTCTAAAAGTTAATTCTGATCAAACATCTCTATTTACTGAGCTAACCAGATAAATGTTTGAGAATAATTTTTATAAAGACAATCCGATTAGTTTCTTTCACTGGATCTTCTCAGTGTGAGGCCACGATTCTGATCCGGTGATAGTTTTTAGTATTATAATATAGACTCGTCACAAGTGCCTCTTGTACGGTGAATGTGAACAAAAATGTTTTCTGATATTTGTATGGTCTAAGTGATTTTTTTCTTCTGATACTTAATTTTGATTTTTGCTTTAAACATCGTATCTATATTGTTTCAACATTTTTTATTATTACCTACATAGTCTTACATATTTGGCCGTTATGTTTCTAAGATGACTAAATAACTCATTGAACTAAAACTCATGCAGTATCCATAATTTGTATAACGCCAGTGATTTAGAAAATTAGATTTAAATGGTAATAAATTATTCAAAGACGCAGTAAAACTGCAAATAAGGAAGCGGAGTAAGCTTGAAAAAAATCTACTTCGATTTCAATAAGTAAGTCATCTAGGTACACGAAAATTAATTATTTTCCTCAGTTTCCTAGGGATTCCATCACCCTAACTTCATAAATTCTATATATCACTAAAAACGTATGACTTAGCTAATTCGATACTTACTTCAAAAATTTTAATATTCGCATTATCTCCACGACGGTAATGAAATGGTTAAGCCGTACCTTTTTTCTGATATGTAAAATTTGTATAGTTAGAGTCGTTAGAGTTAGGCCGTGTAGACTCATAATTTTGGCTCTACATGAGATCTGATATCTTTTTCACAAGGCAAACCTTAAGTGGTCGTCTTGGCAATATTTTACATGAAAAGTTTTTGGTGGGATATCTATTTATGTAGATACAAAGATTTAAAAAATCAGATTACATGAGACGGTGACAATCTTAATAATTGCTATTAATTACATTTATTTTAAATTAATAATTTGTAGCGTATTCACGACTTGATAACTTCCTTACACAGGCGTGGCATCGATTCTGTTTATTTTTGACATTTTTCAACAGAAATGGAACTATTCTTCTAAAAAACGTTGTTTAGCTCACCTGTGCTTACACACTGTCGATTTAAAACCCTTTTCTAGACTTTACACTACAGATACTCAATAGTATTTTTATGAAATAATCAATTGCTTGACATTTACAGTTCATTTTAGCGCTATTTTAGCGCCATTTTGCGCTAAAATTACTTTGTGTACATAATTATTTAACAGTTGTAACATTATATCAACAATAAATGTCATTACATAACTAGGACACTATTTATATTAATAGATACTATTTATATATTATGTGATCGCCTCTGTGGTCTAGCGATTCAGTTGTTGGATTTGACTGCATGAGGTCCCGGGTTCGAATCCCGGGTCGGGCAACAAAATGAAAATTGGGTTTTTCCAATTTTCTAATAAAAATATGTTGCTCGGGATTGGAAATGTGCCCGGTTGGCGATAGCCTTGCCACCTATCACATTGTGGGACTTAGTGTCTTCGGCTAGTCGTAGGTGCCCTGGTTGTGCCTCTGCCAACCTCTTCAGGGATATGGGCGTGAAGATACTTTTTTTTATGTGATATCATTTATTGTTGAAAGATACCGAAAGCGATGTAAAAATACATACAACAAGTTTGAAAAACACATCAATCACACATCACAACTTCCTCCTTTTTTCGAAGTCAATGTAAAATGAAAAGGAATATTTACTTGATTATTGCACGGCGAAGTTAAACCGAAGTTCTTCTTCTTATTTTATAAATATGGCTTTCAATCGTTTTTCATGACATATTTAGCCAATGTCAGGTACGGGAAAACACACATCTTCGATGAAAAATAAAGGAAACCTCTAAACCAAGTTCAACTGCGTTATGATAACTTGACGTTTGTCCGTTCCATAATATTGTGTTAAGCCATAGTACCTGTTAAATCTGACACAAATGTACATAAACCCGCAGTTTAAATACACTTGCTAACTTCAATCTGAAGGGTTTGATTTCTGTATTTAACTAGCTTGTCACTGTGGCTTTTACCGAGTTGCATTAAAATATTACTCATATTTTTGGAAAAAATTAAAATATTACTTTCATTTTATTCAACTATACCACACTACCGTTGGGCTTGTGTACGTTTTCCAAAGTAGGCATTCTATATTTGGTGGATATTGTCTTCTTTTGGTACTAGATACTCGCTGCCTCTGCAGAGTAAGAAGCGTGGAGATAAATATGTATAAGTAAAATGACCTGGACATTTAAATGTTTCTTTACATTCCGGAATTTGAGTTATCTGATCGCTTTATACCGAATTTTTTTTGATATTGGAAGGCAAACAAGCAGACGGATTTCCTGATGGTAAGAAATTCACGCCACCTAGAGACGCCAAAGGTGGTAATCGAGTGTTGCTAACCTGAGGCGGGGATGTTGTGAGTGTTTACATTTTTGTAATTTCTTAACTACAAAACTTGCGACTTGGAATAAAATACTATAAAACAAAAAAAGAATGAAAGTGGACAACGCGATAATTAATTATGGCCTATTTGAAGTTATTGTTTTTACCCCTTTCGAAACGCTATGTCGTTTTATCCTAAACGGGATAAAAAGTAGCTTATCGTCTTCCTTGGAACATGAAGTTGGTACTTCTATTACATATAAATACTTAAATTGATACCAGAATAAATATACCAAAGACCCAGTCCCGGAAATGCAGACATCTAAATGTTCATCACACACATGCCTGCCCCCGTTGGGAATCGAACCCGAGCCTCGCGGTAAGTCGATGTAGTTAGGCGAGTACGCTAGCCACTCCACCAACGAGGCGGACAAATGATGATCAGTTTCTTTAAACGCTGGGATGTGATAGTTAATGGTCATATTCTACTCTCTCTCTACTACTACTTTGGGTAACATTGGGGCAAATGGTCTTGGCCAATACTGATGGCCATCGTTTAGAACAGTTGTATGGTGTGTATTAAAATGATAGTTTAGCGGTTGGCGTAATATTTGTGTGGTGTCGGATTTTAATGAGGGATTAAAGGATTGTGGCACAGTCATGGTTACCACTGACTATATCCACACATAAGATTAAAATTTAGTTTACATCACAACACACGATATAAGTTTTATATTCACTTTATAATTATCCTAGTTTTATGAAAATTAACGTTGTTAATAAAAATATACATCAATGAACAAATTACACGAATTTTGTTTAATCATATAAAAACAAATTCTACACTGGTATCATTCAATGTTTCTTACTTCTAAAAAATACATTTATTTCTTGTTTTAACGCTGTGCGTACCTAAATTATATATGTTTTATTTTTCTACATAGAAAGTTTACAACTAACAAAATTTTTTGCTAAGTGTGCCAAAATCAAAATTTATCTATTCGCGGCTTCACACGAGTGTACAAATTTCTATTTTTGAAGTGAAAACTTCTTTAGCGGCGCTATGCACTTTTTTTTGGAATAGGTAAATACTTCTAAACTCGCGTCAGGACACGTGACTTGATCGAAAATTTGTAAGAAGGCGCAGGGCACTTGCGCGAATGTTCGTATTGGCATGTTTGTGTACGATAGCGCAATAAATGAATATTGTGTTGTACCATTTAAATGATAGTACTTTCATACTGGTAATTAAAGCAATTCGTGCAAAATTATTCCCTAACCATTCCAAAATATCAGAAATGCACAACGTTAATATTCAAGTTTTCACTTCTGCCGGCACTCCCGGCGTGCATCCCGTCTTTTTTTTAAATGAGTGACTAAATAAGCATTAAATAACAAAACGACATACATATAAGGCAGAGGCTATTTAAAAACCTCATAATATGAATTTACTGAAAAACGTTCGTATCTTAATTTTATTTTTCTGTTTATGACGTTGTGGTAAATAATGTCACATATGTGGTAAGTATATGCACTTTCCTCGTCAAGAGTAGCAAGTTACAGTAACAGTTCCCATTATATGTACTTATCTAGGATATTTTCTTACGCAGTCAGGAATGTTATTAGCAGATTTTTGAGTATTTTTATTTTTAATATTTAAGTTTTTACTTCTGCCGGCACTCCCGGAGTGCAACCCGTTCTTTTCCTAGAAATAACATAGCCTAAGTTCACCAGGAATAATGTTCGGCTCATAATAGCATAAAACATCAAATCAGTGCATTTGTTTCGGAGCACACACACAAACAAACAATCAAATCTTTCTTTTTTATTATTAGTATAGATAGTGTAGATGACATACTAAAAGCAGTGCCACCTACCGGGTCCAATTGTATTTTTAAATATTTTTTTTAGATGAATTAAACATTTAAAAACAAAAAACATTTAAAAAATATGTGAAATAGATAAGTACGAAAGGATAATTTTTACTACTCGTCCTGTGAGAATATAACATTTTACTACAATAAAACTTAGCCTAGTATGTTCATCAGGGGCAATGTGAACTTCTAATAGTAAAATAATTTTTCTAATCAATCCAGTACTTTCGGAACATATTATTCAATACAAACAAACAAACGATCAAATCTTGAAAAACAGTCTTGAATATAAAATTATATTTGGACTAACTAAAGTAAACTAGTGGTCGCCCATTGGTTGAAATTCGACCATAATAAATTTTAATATCTTATGGATAAGAATGCCATATGCATTTCTAAAGACCAACTACTTTGTTTCCAAACTTTTAAGTGCGCCATCTATGATCTTTTATCGTTATAATCAATATATTTGTTTGTGTGTTTCAAATGCATCATAGTGTGGGTGATGTTTTATTTAATGTACTTTATAAGCATTATCATTGAAAAATATTAGCGTTATACACTTCTTACTATAATTGCACTTTTATACTATAAGTGTGCCAAATTGTATGCTCCTAAGTCGGAGCAATTTTCGTTAAAAGGAGTCCAAAGTTTTGATATCACGTATTAATATATAGAGATAAGGATTAATATGAAGATATGGATAACATAGTCTGAATATCACCACTATTTTTGTCATCTTTTAAAATGTATAAATGTAGTTATATTGCCGTAGTAAGATATATGTTGTTGCGAACCTTTTTGTCTAATATATTAATTTGTTCTTTAATATTGTAGAACATCTATTTGTGCTATCATTAGTTAGCATAGTTTCAGTAGAGTATGCAATCAGACATTTTATAGCAAACTTTATTACACCTTGTGTTACATTATTGCAGTTTTAGTAGGGATCCCTATTTTTTTCTAGTTATAAACATAGCCCAAGTTTATCAAGGATAATTTCGGCTTCTAATGGCGAAAGTATGTTTCAAATCGGTCTGGTAGTTTCGGAGCCTATTCAAGACAAACAAACAAACAATCAAATATTTCCTCTTTTTTATTAGTATGTAGATAATAGTTTATGAGAAATAATTATAAGTTGAAGTCTTATAATTAAAAAGTATTAACTTAAGTAGGGTTAATTTGTTTTTTTGTTTATGAACTGTTCACATTTTATTTTGTGAAAAATATTAATAATAGAAATACCTACCAAAATAAATGCAACTAACTAAAACCAGAACTACAAACATCTAGATGTTCAATTATATGTCTGCACCCATCGAGAAATAAACCCTAACCTCGTCAAGTCATAGTACATACATACACATTACACATACACCAAGTCCATTAGGAGGTAGGCAGAGATTATCGAGTGCCAAATGTAACAACCCTCTTAGACCTGGCTGAATACCACATTGATTGGTCTTTTTATACAGACACGCCAATATGACAGATTCTTGAAACCATTGTCGGGTGTCCCTTGTGACTCGATCATGGAATGTTAACATACGTTTCCCTAGGTACCTACTTCCACCCTTATTCACATTGTTTAAATATTTGTATTATAAATGAAATATTTATTTAAAGCTTTCATTTATAATGACCGAACCGTAAGCATGCATTTTCTCATTTTTCACAAACTTTTTCTTTTAATTCCTCATCTTTCTCTCGCAATGCCACTTCCACATAAAGTTAGGATAATCACAGAATTATCTAAAATGAGTCTAGCATCTTGACTCAATCAAAAACTTGCTTTGAAATAGCTCTTTTTACTTTACTATTTTGCGTAACACAAATTTTTAGTGGAAAATTTGGTGGTTATGAATGTGGGACCATCTCTTGTTAGTGGTTTTCTGGTGTTTTTAAGAGATGAATCTGGTGGAAAGCCAATTCGGCTGTTGGCAACACTGGTCATAATCCCTGGGTTTGATGATTATTATTGAGTGGTAAAAATAAGGGGGTATAAATAACTCACGATCACTGCCTGTCAGGCATCTCGAGTCGTAAGAGCGAGGATTGAGCAAATAGTTTATTACAAATAAGACCACTGGTAGTACAATGTTTTGCGAGCGTCAAGGTGGAGGGACCAAGTCTTAGATTTTAGTGAAACATGCATCAAAAAATTCTACCTAAATTCTACTATTTGCTACCTTCGCTCAAAAAATTAGTACCTCAACATAAACAAGTTTTTAATCAAAAAATGTTGGTTCCTCCATCTTGACGTCAATATGGAGGGACCATTCTAACTGGCTGCTCCTGGAAATATTTTATCTACTTGATATTTTTCGACCTAAATTCTATCTTTATAAAAATAAAATGTGACGTATCTGAAACACAAACAGTTTTAAAAATATCGACTAAAATAGTTGGTCCCTTCATCTTGACGATTCAATAAGTTGCTTTTTCCGGTCACTGCTTAGTTTTTTTGCAACTTTTAAGTGGTAAATATTTTCTACCTAATTTCTACCTTGATAATATATATTACTGTCTAAACTGAAGTTGGCTTTTGAGTTAAAATAAGTGCTAAAATAATTGTACGTTGTTGTAAATTAAGGTAAAAGCACCTTCTTCTAACGAGTACTGATATTTCAAATCGATCTACTTAACAAAACGGCACGTGTGTTAATTTTAATAAGGAAATGCTAGGTACAAAAACAATGTGTTGTAAACATGGATGTTGTATTTACACGTTTAAGTCTACAATGTTTTTCAAAAGTCTAGTTTGTGCTTCGATCAAATTTTTAAACATCAAGTCAGCCATTTAGACGTGAAAACGGAATATTTTACACATATTCACACTTTCGTATTTCTAGTTTAGTATGCTTTATTTCATGTAAATAGTAGGAAGACGTTAGCTTCTTTACAGTTTTAATGTACTTTAGTAATTTTCATGAAATTTAATTAAATTCACACGGTTATAGCAATACCTAGCAGAAGTTTTTATTTTAAATAAGCAATCTAGGAAATATTAATTCCTAAGTGGAAGTTTCATCTTTTTATGTGTGGGTTGCTAAAAATCAAACATGAAATACAATTTTCACTCAAAAGAGAATTTTGTTGGCGCCTTTTAAGACATGTAAGGCAGATCAGAAATAAAATTCATGAGAGAGTTTCAGAAGAAAAATTAAATTTAAAAAAAATATGTCTGTTTTTCGTACTTTTCTTAATCTTATTATGATGAGAAGAAGATGAATGATTGAGTCCACATACAAAACTTTTACCCCGATCGGCTTAGACCCGGATCTTCAAGCCCGTTATTGTGAAACCGTAATAGACAAATTTTCACATACAAATTTGTAATACCAAGGGTTACATTTTCAAACAAGTACGACTTATTAAACTGTAAATAGCATACTCATTCGTTGAGGTAAGCTTTTAGATAAGCAAATCTCATTATCTATCGTCAAATAAAGAATAACCACTATTCGGTTCGCCTCTGTGATCTTTCGGTCCGGCATCGGACTTTACTTCTTGAAGTCCCAGGGTCAATCCCCGGGTCCGGCGACAAAAATAAAGAAAATGCCCATTTTAAATTGTCAAATAAAAATAATGTTCTTGGGATTTGATTTGTGCCCGGTTGGCAATAGGCTTGTCACCTACTACGTAGCAGGACTTAGTGTCTTTGGCTAGTCGTAGTCGCGGTTACCTGGTTGTACCTCTGCCTACCACTTCGAGGATATGGGCGTGAAATACTTTTTTACTTTGCTTTCATTAATCAAATACAAAGTCGCAGCTTGGGATTACTAAGCATTTAAAAATAAATATAATTTTCCCACTCACACTTGCCAGTCGTACAGTACTTCTATTTAAATTATGCGCTTCGGCTTTACACTTTATAATCTTTTTACACTTTACACTTTTATTTTAAATTGGCTGACCTAATATAAGTTTATTCGATATGATTAATAATGTATAATAACAACTCTATAGAGACATCTTTAAAATATATTCGGGCTTATGAAGCTTGACAAATATATCCGAAGCGCATAGTTTAAATATTACTACTGTACTATAATGTCACGGTGCTTGCGTACCTGCCAAGCTTACTCTATATTCCACTCATTTCACGTCTCACGTCTCCGAAACACGCCGGCTTAGGAGACTCTTGACCCTCAGATAAAACCCGAGGTTTTTACCTATGTAAGTCTCCGCGTGTATCTATATGATCCAATCACACTCGTTTTATCAATCTTACATCAGTCATTTTCCACATAATGAAAATAACGAAAAATGGAAATAAATGAAGACTTAATTCAAATAAACCACCCTAAAAATTGCATGTATTCAATGAATTTACAACTACGGAGACGATGATGATGATGATGATAATAAAAATAAATGTCTTGTGCTAGAAGTGTGGACAAATACATAGTATTAGTTTGATTCCTCAGCGCAGCTTGGTAATATACTGAACCCTTCGTGTGCGAGTGTGGTAGGTATTCAATAAATTGTACAGAGTGGGACCTAATTGAATGTTCTTCAAAGTACTGAAAATATGTTCCTTTACCTGACAGTGACTATCGAAATAATTTAAAACTATATATTACCTTGAATTCAACTAGAAGAAAGTATTTTTAAATATATTTAGTTCTGCTTAGATGTGATTATAATAAACCTTAGTAAGTACGTATTATACAGACTTTTGAGCTAAAAAAATTGTGTTTTTGTTTTAAAGGCTTAGAAAATCTGAACTTAGTACAGTTGGTTTTAGTTTGTATTAAATAATAGTCACTCAATGATCCATAATTGCAGTAAATATTATTATAATATAAATAAACACGAAACATTCAATGAAATTTACAAAGATATTAAATAACACAATAACTCAGTACTTACAATTCTTTTTCATAAAAAAATTACATATTTAAAAGGCAGAAATTAGGTAGAAAATATTGACCACTCAAAAGTTACAAAATAACTAAACAGTGGCCGAGAAAAGTAATTTATTGAATCGTCAAAATGGAGGGACCAACTATTTCAGTCGATATTTTTAAAACTGTTTGTGTTTTGGACACGTCATATTATTTGTGTAAAAGTAGAATTCAGGTAGAAAAATATAATACCCGAGATTTTTACCTACGTAAGTCTCCGCGTCACGTCATCTTATTTTTGTAAAGGTAGAATTTAGGTAGAAAAATGTCAAGGAATTAGATAAAATATTTCCAGTAGCAGCCTGTTAGAATGGTCTCTCCATCTTGACGTCAAGGTGGAGGGACCAACATTTTTTGATTAAAAACATGTTTATGATTAGGTACTAATTTTTTGAGCAAAGGTAGCAAATAGTAGAATTTAGGTAGAATTTTTTGATGCATGTTTCACTAAAATCTAAGACTTGGTCCCTCCATTTTGACGTTCGCAATGTTTTGCAGCAAGTAGTTTTTACCTTGGTAGGTTGAAAACAATAAAGACCTAATCTTTAGTGTTTTTTTAAAGTTACGATCTTAAACAAATCAAACATCAAGTAACTTATGTGATTTGTGCATGTGTGCGTGTGTACATTCCTGGGTGCGTGTGTGTACGTGGATAATAGGCCCGTTACTCTGGTTACAGGATAACACCTATAACATTCGTGGTGTCTATAGGCAACGGTTATCCCTTACCGTCAGAGGATTTGTATGCATGTTCGCTGTCTAATGCCAAAAAACACGAAAATTTATTTCTATTGACTCAACAGGAGACAAGATGTTCACAACAACCTGAAACTCACAATTAAAATTTAGTTGATTTTATGTCGGACTCCTAACTTAATGGAGTTCTCTGAAGGGATGAAGATGATCCTATTCTAATCCATCATATACATAATTGTTATATTAAATCAAATTTGTAAGAAAGTTCCTGTATAATTCGAGTTTCAAAGTCTTAGCTCTTAACATTTGCTATGATTGTGCCTATAAATTCTTATAACAATTTTTAAAATATGTTAATTTTCACGAAGTGAAAAAACATTATACTTACATTAAAGACTTACAACTAATATTTTGTGTTTTTCTCTCCCACGACGGGACACCTTCAGATAAACGAAACAGAAAGTCCTTATAGGGATTGTAGGATACCCGCGTCCTACATTTTGTACGATCATTTTTTTTATGATACTGGAAGGCAAACAAGCAGACGGATTTCCTGATGGTAAGAAATTCACGCCGCCTACAGACACCAAAGGCGGTAATGATGCATTGCCAACCTAAAGCCGGGATGTTAGGTCTCGAGCAAAAGTAATTTTACCGGCAACCTTACCCTCCAAACCGGAATACGTCATGACGTTATGGCGGCAGAAATAGGTAAGGCGGTGATACTGATCCGGGTGAATCACTCCGAAACTCTATAACCTAGTCAGATATCACGATGTGACAGTAAGCTTATGCTTGCTTGCTTTTACGAGCTGCCTGGCAGGAGCCCGGACCAGCACGGGGACAACGGAGACACGGGGAATTCGCTGGGTTTCTATCATCAGATTCAGACTTGGTGGTAATAAGACTACAACAGGAAGTACGAAATATATGATTCGAACTTACCTCCTTCGTTTTAAAAGTCCATTAAAAATTAAAACATTGTTAAAAACACCAGTGCTATTGTACTATAATAAGTAAAGTTTTCCGTGAGGTTTTTCCAACATAATTATTAAGGAGTATTTAACGCCTGAATTTTTTCACGATGCAGCGTACAAAGAATGCAGGACGCGCTGCTATTGATCAAACATTAACAAAAGTACTGCAACGCTGGAATATTTCGGACACAGGCTTGTACTTCTTACGTCCGCTTCGTCTTTAAAAACTATTACCATTTTTTTTAAATTTCCGTAATAATATTTTTCAATATAAGTTCTTTTGACTATGTGCCAAAAAGGCAAAAGTTTAAATTCGGTCTACAGGTATTTTTTTCATTGAATTAGGAATTTGCCCCGGTACGGATCCACCACTATTCCTATTCTTGCCGCCCTCTGTTTGTTCCAGGAGGGTAGGGTAGCTGGTATACTTGCACAATAAGCCTAACATTCCGTCTCTAAGACAGCGACGCACTATAGCATCTATGGTGTCTATATGCCACGGTTATCTCTTACCATTAGGAGAGACGCGTGCGTGTCCGCTGACTTCTCACATACAAAAATTTAAATTGTTGATACGTATTTAACATTTGTAAATCGAACCTAAATACTGTTACTTCTTTTTTATGTATTCTTTGCATAAAATAACTAACATGAAATTCCATTTCAGCGTTTTTTAAACAAATACACAAAAAAGTTAATTTAAAAAAAAATACTTAAATACTGTAAATTATTTAAATTTTCATAGTTACAAAGCAAATTGCAGGCACCATAAACTCTTTATCTTTATTTCTATCACTAAAATTGAATTGTTATGTTAGGAATATGGATTTATCATGCAATTATTATCATAAGATATTTATGTATTGTTTCACTTTTTACCATTCGATTTTACAGAATTTAAGCATGTCTAAGTGTCTTCGACTAGTCGTGGGTGCCCCGGTTGTGCCTCTGCATACCTCCTCGGGGATATGGGAGTGAAGATACTTTTAAGCATGTTTTACTTTGACAACATAATTGATAACAACTTAGCCTTGAAGTTAATAGTGAGAGTTGGCTAATTTTGTAAAATTTAAATTAAATGGTGCTAGTAAATTCTTATATTAATTATAAATTTCCTTAACCCAGTGGCAAATATTGATATTGTAGCCATAATTTGCAAAACTAACGGTTTATGCCTAAACACAAACCACAAAGTATTTTACTGGGATAAATAAGTAACTTTCATGTGTAGCTGAACAAAATGCATCCCCAGGCATGGCGGAGCCAATATTTTAGGTACATACGAACAGTTATTTACAATACGGTCGTGTAGCAACGGCGAATGGATTTACAAAACGTTCGCACTACATATCGACAGCGTTTTTCACGGACATTTAATCTATATGGCTCCATAAATAGAAACAAAAATCGTGCGCGTTTAGATCCACGTTTATGGTTTTAATATGAATTCGAGACGAAAATTACCGAAATCCAGAAAACCGGTGAAAATATTAAGAGTTAAACCTTCTGAATATGAACAGGGTGAAGCTTTGCACAATAATAAAAGATATTGGGAAAGCGCTTTCAAGAAATTAGGTGATAATAGCAATGAACCAGTATGTATTATTTTAGTTTGGTTTTTAATGGTAATTGTTTAAGAATATCAAATAACATCTTATCTTTTCCATAATGTAATATATATTATTTGCTATTTAGTAATATTACCGGTGGTGTCAAGATTCTCCAAAACCGGCGTGTTTGTATGAAAAGGGTAATGAATAAGAAGGAAGACAGACAAGCTTGTCAGGATCGTGAGGTCTGGCACTCGATACTCTCTGCCTATCCCGTAAGGGACATGGCGTGAAGATATGTATGTATGTATGTATGTATGTAATATTAACGAAAGCGACAACCCTTGTCTTTTACTTTTTAAGGCAATAGCCGAAATAGGCTGATTTTGACCAAATTTGGTCTTAGAAAATGTGAGGTCTAATATTTAGTTACTACTCTTTATTCAAATAGCTTAAGTGTTCAACAGGACTGCTTTTAAGTTTGTAACTATTTGTTGAAGTCGTATCCCTATGAAAATGGTAGGTGTCTCGGTACTTTCTTTACCACTTTTGGGGAACAACAGGTAAAGTATATAGCTATAAATAGTATTTGTTTCTTACCACCACGAGATCCCTGTTTTTGTTTTTCTTCTTTTTTTCTAAAAGATTATCATATGTCGGTTATATACAAGCAAAGAAAAAGTAATAAAAAGAACTTATTTTTAGTTAAAGACAAAAGATGCAAGTGCACTTTATGAAGCTCTACCTAAAGAGCTATTCGCAAAAGTAAGCAAGATATTGGGCATTGAAATATCAGCAGAAGATTACAATACAGTTGATACAATTACAGGTATTTGTTTTATCTCGTTTTGGTAAGGTTTATATACATTTAATAAAATCGTAAATGGGCTATCGTATATGGGAAAAGTTCTCGAGTGGAGACCACACACAGGCTATGTAAGTATTATATATTCCAGATTAAATATTTAAGCATAGTAAAACTGCAAAAAATCGGCTCCAATCAATTCATTACCACGTCGCGATATTATAATTATTTTTTTTCAAAATATGGCTTATGATTTCTGGGTGGTTCCGAGGTGATGATCTATACCGCTATGACCACTGTGATAGTTGATGATGTCATGGTAGGTGTATGCACTATTGATCATAACCCAAAAGTCCCTAGTTGGATCTTAGCAAAATTTATTTTAGAATAACTCGTATTCATGACCTACCTTTCCAAAAATAAATAAATCGTCATATTTCGTTAATTATTATCTATGATTTGGCGTAACAGACATGTATACATACATATATATATAATCATACAGTCGAATTGATAACACATTTTTTTGGGTGGGTTAATAATTGCTTCTAAGCTCTAAGATTTTTTTATTCCTATTTGTCTCTATTCAATTATTTGGAAAATTTATAGTTCTATAAAATTGTAATGACTAGAATTATAATTAATACAAAGCCAAGCTTCTTTTAGGATTTAAATTTATCTAAAATCGATAAAACTGTTGCCTATATACACATTCAAATTGAGAAAAAAAGCGACGGAAAGAGGATGTTTGGTTCACGTTACTTTATTACTTTCATTAAACAATTTACTATTTAAATTATAAATTCTCAGTGCACTTATAGTTTGTCGCATTTTCTTCATTTAAATTTGGTTTTTTTTAATCGATACTAGCAATAAAATATATTCTTGTTCTTTAAATTATAGGTAAAATAGAATAAGTTTATTAACCTTAAATTTCGATATATTCCAATCATTAAAAAATCACTTATCAAAAACAACTTCAACCTCACAAAGTTACTAGTAAAAACAGTCGTTCTTTCTTATAATTTATATAATTATCTTACTAATAAATAATCATACAATTGAAATTATTTGTTGATAACTATAGAAGTAGTTTTTGTTAGATGTAGGCGTAAAATTCTAAAACGTAGGTTACACAATTCTGAAATATCAATAGAATATAATATAATATTTTTATTCAAAGTATTCAAGACTACATTTTTCAAAAACAATTTTTGTATCAAAATATAATCAAACTAGCTGGCCCGGCAGACGTTGTTCTGCTAAATTTTTAATGTGATTTTAGTAAAAAAATTGGGGTGAGTCACCCTTATCACTTAGAGGTATGAAAAATAGATGTTGGCCGATTCTTAGATCTACTCAATATGGTCACAAAATTTCATGAGAATCGGTGAAGCCGTTTCAGAGGAGTACGGGAACGAACATTGTGACACGAGAATTTTATGTATAAGAATTATTGTCATTTTTTATATAGCATTATCACATTTTAGAGAAAACGCCAAGAAGAACTACTAGTAAAGAACCTTTTCTATCAAACAGAAAAACTTTTCACTTGGAAAGAGAATTAGATTCTGATACAGATGTTGAAGTTTTATCTAGGTAAGTAGATAGTATTCCAAAGTTTATAATCCTAAAAATAACGATGTACGTTGATTTTCAGTAGATCCAAGTTTTTGCATGAAATGTAAGTTTTTACAGGTTTTAAAACTGATGTTCGACAAGCACAGACCTAACATTAATTGTACACTTCTTTCAATTCATAAAACTAGCGGGCTTTTGTACCATAATATACCAGCTACTTGTACACTTCTTGCAATTCATAAAACTAGCGGGCTTTTATACCATAATATACCAGCTACTTGTACACTTCTTGCAATTCATATAGAGAGCGGGATTTTATACCATAATATACCAACTATTTGTACACTTCTTGCAATTCATAAAATGAGCGGGCTTTTATACCGTAATATACCAACTATTTGTACACTTCTTGCAATTCATAAAACTAGCGTGCTTTTATACCATAATATACCAGCTACTTGTACACTTCTTGCAATTCATATAGAGAGCGGGATTTTATACCATAATATACCAACTATTTGTACACTTCTTGCAATTCATAAAATGAGCGGGCTTTTATACCGTAATATACCAACTATTTGTACACTTCTTGCAATTCATATAGAGAGCGGGATTTTATACCATAATATACCAACTATTTGTACACTTCTTGCAATTCATATAATGAGCGGGCTTTTATACCGTAATATACCAACTATTTGTACACTTCTTGAAATTCATAAAACTAGCGGGCTTTTATACCATAATATACCAGCTACTTGTACACTTCTTGCAATTCATATAGAGAGCGGGATTTTATACCATAATATACCAACTATTTGTACACTTCTTGCAATTCATAAAATGAGCGAGCTTTTATACCGTAATATACCAACTATTTGTACACTTCTTGCAATTCATAAAACTAGCGGGCTTTTATACCATAATATACCAGCTACTTGTACACTTCTTGCAATTCATATAGAGAGCGGGATTTTATACCATAATATACCAACTATTTGTACACTTCTTGCAATTCATTAAATGAGCGGGCTTTTATACCATAATATGCCTACTATTTGTACACTTCTTGCAATTCATAAAGCAAGCGGGCTTTTACAAACGTAATAATTACTTACTATTTTTTTTATAATTATTTGCCTTAAATAGTACACAAACTGTATTAAGTTTTTTTTGGTAACCACACTAATTTCTTTCTCATGCACACCTTGACACAATATACATTTAAGCTTTTACTACAAGTAAAGCCTGGTCGCCTTCGTTGCAAGCACTGTGACAAACTTCTGAGCATGATTATTATTATCTTGGTATTTGTGATACTGTACCATTAATACCAGAGTTTAGGATTCGTAATTTATTTCAAATTTAATATTTTGTTTTAATTAAAACAATCGTTTCCAATGGCTACGTCAAACTTGAGTGTCAACTGTCAATGTCAAACAATGAATGTAAAAATATATCAAACTTTGTATTTAAGGCACAGATTTTAAGGAGCGCTTAGAAATACAAAATATCACACGCGGTTTTCTTGGTTTAACACTCAAAGAGTTTTGTTTATCGATTTCATATTATGGACTAAAGAGCAACACATGATTTGATTGACGCACACTAGTCTTTTTGTGTAATGCTTCATTTTAGAAAGATACAGAACTCATGTACAATGATTTGCATGTGAAAACTGTGGGAAGCAATACATCTTTGATTTTTTTTAAATTCATCAACGTGGAAAAGTTCATGTACAATGCCTTGCATGTGAAAACTATAGGAAGCAATACACCTTTGATTTTTTTTTATTCATCAACGTGAAAAAACTACCTTTAACTGACGATACTCGCCAGTCGCCACTAACATTGCTATTGACAATAGGTCTCGGAACTTATAAAGTGTCCCGTAGGTTTTCCCTTGTAGCGTTTGTGTCTATTTTAACACACGCACACACGCCTTAGCAGTAAAAATATTGGTCTCGGTACAGTCTACTTACTTACTTTTCCCCGTAAAAAAATCTCTCTTCTGTATACATAAGTTAATTTGATAAAAAGAGGTTTAAAGTTCAATGTTCTCTTTATATATTGATAAATAGATTACGCACCTATCTACTGAAATGTGCTGTGTAATTGTAATTGAATCTGTTACTAGGTATAATAACGTTCTTGTGTTCAAATTGTGCTTTATCAATGTAGAATAATCCGTGTTCTGTTTATTGATGTAATATTCAAGGCCTAGGTTAATAAAATAGGCATCGGTTGGTTCTAATTTAATGTGTTTCTCCTCTTGACGTAACAAAACTTGTGAAACTTCTGATTTTTTTATTTATTGACACATGAATATGCATAAGTTCAAATATTATTTTTATTTCAATACTAAAAAATAAAGTAAAAGATACAAACAGTAGTATATTATTTAAAAACTTTTATTTAACTTAAATTTTAAGTTTGCAGGTAAGTAGTCAATTACGTAACCTGAAATTTATATATTTTATATCTATTGAGCTAACAAGATACACGTATTTGGTTTGCATAATATTGCTTGTTTAGGAACATACTGAATTTATAAGATGATACCTATATGAAAACTCGCAAAGAAGGAGGATTATTTTTTATCTAAGATATGCCGAGAGGAGTACGAAATAGAATTGATAACGTGACGCTTAATTCCATAGTACATTTTTTAATAAATTTGTTACTTTTCATGTTAAATAATACCACATAATTCCATCTCAAAACTCTCTATTTTAATGACGTAGAAATATCAAATTTATTACGATGTCATCTGTTTTAATAACGACTTACATACATTACTAATAACCTATCTACAGAAAGAAATAGGTCACTGGAGTTTTGTTGCTAAGATAATTTTATTAATTACTATTGAAAAATAACATGGTTGCCTGGTAACTGATCTGTAGAAGTAATCTTAGATAGATTATTGAAATTGTCTGTTGATGATCGTCAACATTGGTAGCTATTCTACTAAACACTAACTAAACTTACTTTAGGAGTTTCTAATTCAACAAAAAGAAATGAAATGGTACATGTTTTTTAAACACGTTAGATTCATCTGGACTTACGGACAGTTACTTTACTCTTTGATCTGGACATGTCAACTTGTGACGTTCTTAATCAATGTTTTTCGATGAATAAAAGTTAGTAGAAATGTCATTTACAAAATGATGTAACAGCACAAAACGTGTTTTGTCTCTTTCTATTACTCTCGCTTAAAGAAGATAGTGATAACTAAAAATAAGTTTAGTGAGTACGCAACAAAATGGCCACCATAGTTTTTTTGAGTTATTTCTTCACCTGGAGCAGTTAAGAAGTATTTGTGTGCGTCTAATCACTAAACACTGAAATTGCTAAGTGAAAAACTTATCGGTGTTGTCTTCTTTTAAAGTAATCAAACTAATATCATTGTACATAATTTTGTGCCAGGAAAATACGTCAAAAATATTGTGTAGTATCAACTGTTATTTTTTAATTTTTTTTTAATGTTAATTTGCCCCTTTCTTGGGCCGGCTAAGACCTTTAGGCCATGCTGCCACGTCTTCCATATTAATTAATTCTTATACAGTCATCAGTCACATGTCTTCCGTATTAATTATTCATATACAGTTATTAGTCACTATTTACAAAGTCACGTTAGGATTTTGAGTAAAGCGATGGTCACTTTACACAAGCTCACTTTGGGAGATTTGGCGGCGGCAAGAAAATTCGCAATATACTAATTTCTTAATTTCACCTAAATTAACTAATTTTACTCGTGATTTACACTAAATTCAATAATTGTGAAAAAATTACGACCATCTCCATTCACGATGCCGCCAAAACTCCTGTTATTTTTTAAGTTGATTTGTTCCTTTCGGGGACCGGCTAAGACCTTTGCATCGACTGATATTTCATTTTTTAATGGTTGTGTTGCTAACCTCGCAGTTTTTCCTTCACCGGAGTTTTATTGCTTAAAAAATAATTTTACATTAGATTCTTCAAATATGTGATTTAAGTAATAATGAATAATAATGAAATTTTTATTACTGGGATATCTTATCAATCTTGATTCAACAGTGATGAATACTGATAAATATCGTACGATGTTCCGTAAGACCTTCGAGACATACCTATTTATTTGGCGTAATGTGCGTCGTCGGTTTGAACTTTAGACCCTAGCAATTTGAGGAAAACTGTTTGAAAAAAATAATAATACTGTTTTCTCCTCCTCTTTTTTCCTTTTCAGACTGCAATTAGTACTTTACCGCATTGTTATGAGTTACCTAAACACAATCTCTTGAATTTTATACGCAACCAGCCTCACTTACTACACGATTGACGATATCTAGTTAGTAGTTAATTTGCCCTTTTCTGGGACCGGCTACGGCGACTTTTAAGCCACTCTGCTATGTCTTCGGTATTAATTAAGTCTTTATTTCAGTTATTAGTCACTATTTACAAAGTCATGTCAAGGTCTTGAGTAAAGTAGTGTCTTCGTTACTCAAGCTCGTCTATGAGATTTGGCGGCAGCGAGGAAATTCACGATACACTAATTTCTTCATGGTTATTTCATTTGTGCACTGTCACTGAACATAATTAAACTAATTCTCACCTAAATTATCTAATTTTACTCATAATTTACACTAAATTCAATAATTAAGAAAAACTACGACCATCTTCTTTCACGATGGCGCCAAAACTCACGATTGACGATATCTTTTGCTGTCAGTTCGCAGTCACTGAATTAAGTTTACCCCGTATTAGTTCGGGCTCTTTTGCAGAATAGACGATCTAGCTTTACCGCCAGACAGCACTAACACCGTGACATCTGAGTAGGTGATAGAGTTTAGCAGCGACTCGCCCGGATTGGTATCATCGCATTATCGATTCTTACCACCATATGAACGCCACGGTAACCACTGACGTAGTGGTTGCCGTGGATGTGTTCCGCTTCTTAGGATAAGGCAGCCAAACTTCTGCTCGAGATCTAACATCCCGGTCTTAGGTTGGCAACGCACCGTTACCACATTTGGTTTTTCTAGACGACGTAAATTTCTTACCACTAGGAAATCCGTTTCTTTGTTTGCCTTCCAATGTTATAAAAAAAATGTGTTTAACAAGATGTATTCATATATAATATGTCAGTCACCATTTTACACGCTAGGTCATCCGTCACTTAATCAATCCGTCATTCAATGATTGTGCTAAAACTGACATCATCACAAACATATTGTGTAAAGGCCGCTGATATTCTTTTAAATAAATCTTTTGGTATTCTTCTTTGTATAAAATTTTTTAATGTCTAATTAAATCATAAACATACAAATAAAAAATATTTTATCCGGTTGTTTTTTTTTCTATTGCTCTTTTTCGATTTATTTGTTTTGTTAAACATAATTTAATTCAAAAACAGTTTCACATAAGATGCGAGGTTTGAGTCGCTAATTAATTGGCTATTTGACTGTAGCAGCAATAAAATATGAAATATGGCAAATATTGTAACTTATTTGTTAAAATGATTGTTACGTAATATATTTAAAAAAATAAAATTATTTGTAATCGCCTCTGAGGTCTATTGGTCCGGCGTTGGACTTGAGTTCTTGAGGTCCCGTGTTCGATCTCCGGTTCGGGCAACTAAAAAACTGGAAAATTTGTATTTTCAATTTTCTAATAAAGATAATGTTGTCCGAGATTGGACATGTACCCGGTTGGCGATAGGATTGCCACTTATCACTTTGTACAACATAGTTTTTTCGGCTAGTCGTAGGTGCCCTGGTTGTGCTTCTGAAAGAAAGAAAGACAACATTTATTAACAGACTAAAACTAACCACACATCACTACATAGCATAAAACAAAGTCGCTTCCTCTGTCTCTATGGCCCTTTGTATGCTTAAATCTTTAAAACAACGTAACGGATTTTAATGTGGTTTTTTTTTAATAGTCATTTGGATTGAAGAGGAAGGTTTATATGTATATTATTTAGCCGTGCAAGGCAGGGGCGGACCGCTAGTCACTAATAAAAAAACAACTAGAAATCCAATCTAACTCTAAACATAAGGGACTTCAATAAAGTACAAAAAAGTGATAATGAGATATAGAAACAGAGTGTGGAGACATGAGTCCGCCAAGGGACTTCCTGCTCGGGAAAATGGCGAGAAGATATTTTCTTTTTTTTAAACATTTTAATAAAATTACTAAATATTAGGGATAAACTACACATTTTTCTCTTGTAGCGTCGTTAACTGGGTAATAATTAAATTTTTTGTACTTTTCGACATGACAAAACGTCCACGTGAATAATGTTAAAAAAATCTACAGTTTTATAATAAAAAGATCAATTATGAGTGCCAAGAAAAGTTTTTGTTCAAGGATTCAATAGCATCCCGGAAAAATTAATAATACCAAATCAAGATTCGAAGTGTACATTATTTTAAGTTTTATCTTTTTTTTTATTTTAAGACAAAAGTCCAAACTATTTTGAATAGACACAAGTTTTATTCTTTTTGCAATCGAAAAAATAGTTTCCCGCGGCTTCACCTGCGCATTGAGTGTCGTATGGACAAGATATCAGGATAAAAAGTAGCCTATGTCTTTTTCAAAGGTCTATTTCATGCTTAAATTCGTTTGAATCGGCTCAATACAATGTAAAAACGTAACATATATGTTAATAGGTTAGGTATTAGTAGCCTGCATTCGTATTTATAAAACTGGCAGGTAAAAATGTAATGAAACAATTCAAAATTTCCTGTTTATAGTAACGAAGACGAAGACCAACCAAACATTCATTTTGATTTTCTAAAAAAACCAATCCGTGAACAAATTACATGGCAGACACGATTTTTAGAGCCCGAAAGAGAAGACGAAAAAAGTTTAATAAAACGTGCAGACGATTTAACGAATAAGGTAAGAACAAAAAGAATGAATTATATTTCTTGAGCGACTAAAACTATTAAATCAATATCTGTCTTCATACAAATTTCTTTTTCATTTTACATCAGTGCTCATTTTGGTAGTGCTTCCGTTTGGATCTGATTATCCATATATAATGGATGAATGAATATAAACCATAACTTTTAAATTTTGGAAGAATGTTATATGTTGTTAAAAAAGAATGTAGAATTATATTGTGCAAAATCCAAAGACTTACTGTACAAAACAAAAAACATGAGCTGTAACTTATATGAAATGAAAATGATTTATTTGCGGAATACGTGTATTAAAAATTTGTTACAAAGATAGAAGAGATCGCCTCTGTGGTCTAGCGGTTCAGTTGTTGGACTTGACTGCATGAGGTCCTGGGTTCGAATCCCGGGTTGGGCAACAAGAAGAAAATTAGGTTTTTCCAATTTTCTAATAAAAAAAATGTTGCTCGGGATTGGATATGTGCCCTTACTTAAATTAAGTTCAAATTTATTAAAAAATATATTTTATTTATTTCTGGTTGTCAGCAAGAAAATATTTTACACTGTAATAAGTTTTCTCTAATAGCAAATCAAATACCTTCTTTCGAAATCTTTTTACTGGAAGTAATTTCAGACTAATTAATAACTTATAAAAAAACTCCTTTTTTATGATATTGGAAGACAAACAAGCAGACGGATTTCCTGAAGGTAAGAAATTCACGCCGCCTAGAGACACCAAAGGTGGTAATGGTGCGTTGCCAACCTAAGGCCAGGATGTTAGGTCACGAGCAAAAGTATGTTTACCCTCCAAACCGGAACATGTCATAACGTTATGGCGTGAGGAATAGGTAAGGCGGTGGTACCAATCCGGGTGAGTCGCTGCGAAACTCTACCACCTAGTCAGATATCACGATGTTAGTGACGGTAAGCCTATACTTGCCTTTTACGAGCTGCCTGGCAGGAAGGCAGATAGTCTATTCTGCAAAGGAGCCCGGACCAGCACGGGTAAAATTATATATTATAGCATTCTTAAAATTGCCAATGTTTTCCATCTTGTACATTGTATCATTTTTTCTTGACCTGTAGCTACTTTTGTCTGGCTGCTGAACTTAGTTTCCTAATTTACTGTACATTTGTGCATCTGATAATATAGTAAAAAAAATGTTTTTAGAATTAACGCTTTATTCAGACTAAATAAAGCAATTCATACATATTAAGCAAACATTGTCCAGTAGCACACAAATTCAAAATATTTTATATGCTAGTCTTTGTGTCCCTATAAAATAATCAGTAAAACTAACCAGCTTTAATTTCAGATATGTGAGGAATTCTGCGACTACATGAAACAACTGGGTGGCGATCAGAAATCACAACTTTTTACCCCAAAGGCCATCAAAGAACTGTTCCAAGTACGTTTATTTGTCAATGTAATATAATTGTCGTATAGATTTGTTTCATTATGTTCTTGTGTGGGTAAGATTCTATTTAAAAAATACAAGGATAATATTTTAAAGACGCACCCGGAACACAGACAATTAAAAATGAATAATATTAAGCCAAAAATAAGTATCTTCACACCCATATCCCCGAAAAGGTAGGCAAAGGCTCAACCAGGACACTCTCGACTCGAAAACACCAAGTCCCACGATGTGATGGGTGGCAAAGCCTGTCGCCGACCGGGCACATATCCATTTCCGGACAACGTTAGTTTTATTAGACAATGGAGAATATTCAATTTTTATTTTTTTCTTGCCCGACCCCGGGATCAAACCCGGGACCTCAAGAAGTCGGACCGCTAGACCACAGAGCCGGTCAATCAATATTAAGTCAATATTTTATTAAAAAGTGTTCGATAGCATTCATCCTGAGTTTTGTTTGTGCACAAATTATTTAACAATAATCGAAACTTGGCACAGCAAAACGCATAATTATTATACATGGGGTAAAACCGGATACGTGCAGGCTGCAGCACTTTTCAAAAAACCGCTAAATCTAAAACTATGTACTTAATAAATTAATATTCAAAGAATATATAATGAAATATTGGTCATTGATGAAGATCGATGACCAGTAAACATAATATTACATCAATAACACATTATTACGTATTATGGCACCAAATTTTAACAATATTAACTATCCTAAAATAGTGCAGCTTAAACTGAGGCCTATATCATTCCGTCGCAAGCTATCCTGCTTTACCCTAATATTCCTTCGTACCTTTATTTTTCAGATCGAGTTTGATACCCATGTTGCGCGAGGACTTCAAATTATACCGAAAGAAATCCCTGCAGTCGAAGAGAAAGTGGCTATTGCAACTGGAAATTTAGAGGTACGTGTTGGTCCGGGCTCCTTTGTAGAGTAGACCATCTGCCTTCCTTGCCAGGCAGCTCGTAAAAGGCGAGCATAGGCTCACCGTCACTAACACCGTGACGTCTGACTAGGTAGTAGAGTTTAGCAGCGACTCACCCGGATTGGTACCACCGCCTTACCTATTCCTGCCGCCATAACGTCATGACGCGTTCCATGAGGGTAAGGTAGCCGGTAAACTTATTTTTGCTCGAGGCCTAACATCCCGACCTCAGGTTGGCAACGCACCACCTTTGGTGTCTCTAGGCGGCGTGAATTTCTTAACATCAGGAAATCCGTCTCCTTGTTTGCCTTCCAATATCATAAAAAAAATTAAAATTCGCATTCACTCTTTTCATTTCTAAAAAATTTCGATAAAAAAGGGCTGTTACAGTTTTCCGTATGTGCACATTTTATATATTATATTTTTATTTTGTATATATTTACATACAATATTTTATATTACATATTACATTTTACTTAAATGATCATCATAATTAAAGCGTCCACCACGATTGTTCTTCACATGTTATATAGCCATTCGAAGCTAGGAAAAATCATCTATTGAAATATGTATAGGAAAACTACGAAACTCTCATAAACCTCATGTCTTGAGTTGGACTTTTGTAAATTTTACAGCATTTATTAGGCACATGTGTCAATAGATAATTATTATTAATGCTAATTAATATAAATGGAAATCTTATGGAAAAGCATTCCTATTACAAAATCAGAGAAGTTCCTACATTGATGACAGGGATATTTGGACATAATACTTAATTCCTTTTCAAGAATTAGGTATAATTTAACAAATGTTGTTCTTGAAACTTGGCAGCTTTCAGTCATCTAGAAGCAATATTTTTATCTTGTTGTTTTTTTTTCATTTTAAAATTCAAAAATAAATAAAATTTTATTTTATTTTTATGTTTATATATTTTTGTTTGTTAATGAATGTTATTTTGTTGTTGTTGACATTAATTTTTCTACGTACGTAGTTATGACGTTCAATGAGAGATAATTTTTGTCCTGTGTTGAATAAAATTATTTGCAAAAAAAAATGTATGTGTGTATTACAACATATGTAACATAACTTGTAGAAATCACGACCATCAGCGCTTGAAAGAGCAATATCAAAAGATATAGAAGCAGAGAAACGTCCCGACTATCTGTTATCATTCCAACGTACGTTACCAAAGGAAGACCAATACCATAATCCCCGAAACAACACCAAGAACTTGTGGCAGTCGGCACGTCACGTACCAAAGGACTTAGTCACTTTGAAGACAGTCTGGGAAGGCATCACCAATTTAAGGTACAAATTAATATTGCATTATTCTGTGAGGAAGCTCATATTGGTAATAATTTGCAGTGCATCTACGTAGAAATGAATTATTGTAGTTTGTACGTTAGAACACTAATATGTCTCCTATAAATATATATCCCTGGACAAGGATTCAATTTATTCTGGTATATATTTAAGTATTTCTATGTATTACAATCGTTGACTAACACTAGTTTATTATAATTTGGGGTTAGATTTAATTTGTGTGACTTTTCCAGGGATAATAAATATCCCTGGGATAATATTTATGTACATATAAAAAGAAAGTCGTGTTAGTTAAGTATTTATAATTCAAAAACGGCTGAACCGATTTGGCTGAAAATTGATGGATATATAGCTTAAAACTAGGAGCAGGGTAAAGGATACTTTTATCCTGTTTAACTGCGAGGAAACTAGGAAAAACAACATTTAATTTTTCCCACACAAACTGAACGGGTGGAACGAAGTTCGTCGGAGCATCTAGTGCAATTGCATTTTTTTAACATATACTTTTTTAAAGCATCTTCACGCCCATATCCCCGAAGAGGTTGGCAGAGGTACAACCAAGGCACCCACGACTAGCCGAAGACACTAAGTCCCACATTATGATAGGTGGCAAGCCTATCGCCAACCGGGCACATTTCCAATCCCGACCATAATTTTTTTTATTAGAAAATTGGAAAAATACAATTTTCTTTGTGTTGGCCGACCCGGGATTTGAACCCGGGACCTCATGCATTCAAGTCCAACACCCGGACCGCTAGCCCACAGAGGCGATTCTACTTTTTTAAAAAGAGAGAAATATGTTCTGTACACAAAACATATTTAAAAAATAGGTGTTGGCGAATGAAAAGAGGAAGTGGAACACATTTTTAACAGCTTGAGAATTTTTTTCTTAACGAAATTCAGGTGGTACGTACATTATGTTTCAATGAATACTTTTTCCAGCTCACTATTGAACAAAGCGGTAAAATTCAAAACATAAATTGATCTATAATTCAATACCGCGTCCCATATTTTTTCCAAGTCCTATGTTTTGTAATATTAGAAGTGTGACCAAACGATTTGAAATCCGAAATGTAGAGAAGCATTTAAACGTACAGGTCATCTTTCATATATATACGTAACTTCACACCAAGACCCGGTACAAAAATATTTAATGTCTTTTGCTATGTTATGAATTATGTTCCAGGAGCGTGAAAGAATATTGCCGTTGGATGATTGACCACCCTGAACACAGACGAGCGCCTTACTTAAGCAGTCTGGGAATGTTCGACCCGGTTGTGCTAGAAAGCAGACTTACATTAGAAATGCAGCCAGGATCTCCCACAAAACCTTTCAATCCACAAGATGTACCGCGCCCAATAGATCACATACGACGCAGGCTCTCCGAATTGACAGATGCCCTTTGGTAATTTTTTATCATGCAAAAACATTTATATATTTTCACAACATTTTCGATTAGTAAAATATTATTGGCGAAAAAATGTGAAGCCTTATTTATAACTTTTTTCCCCTGACTATACAACGCAAACAAGTGTCGTCATCGCAAGTAAGTCTGCCGGCTAATCTACCTTCTTAGCTGGACCATGACAAAGGCACTGATGGTTCTTTAGCAGAAATAAATAAAGTTTAAGGGCCAGAACACAAAACCGCGTTGCGACGCCGCGTCGCTAGAATCGGCTGTAGCGTTCCTGCAGATTGTAGAGGAACAGCTACTTATTTATTCTAAACAGAGTAATGTATTTTTAATAACAAATAAGCAATAAGTTTCTCAATATGGTCCATGGTAGAGACACGTCGATGAAGTTGCAACGCTTATGTGTTTTGACCCTGAGAGCAAAGTAAAAATTAAAGTTTAAAAAAATCTAAAAAAACGTGCTGAAAACCGAAGAAAACAGTGAGTATTGTAAAAAAAGTGCGATTATTACATTAATATTGTTATAGCTTCTTGAGAAGATCGTTGCTTCGAATCGACTTCACTTCGAATAGACTACCGCCTCTGTGATCTAGCGGTCCGGCGTCGGACTTGACTTCTTGAGGTCCTGGGTTCGATTCCCGGGTCGGGCAGTAAAAAATAATAGATTTCTAATGAAAAAAAACGATGCCCGGGATTGGTTATGTACCTACCCGTATGGCGATATGCTTACCACCTATTACCATGTGGGACTTAGTGTCTTCAGGGTCATGGTTACCCTGGTTATGCATCTGCCTATTGCTTCAAGGGATACGCGTGAAGATACTTTTTATCCAGAGAATATTAGGTTAATACGTTTTTAAAATATAGAGGTTCAACTTAATGTACTTATATTTATTTATACTAGTATACACACCGGACTAGTCGACCACAGAGGCGATCATTTCAAATATTTTAAAATACTTAAATGATAAATAATACTATGATGATTCACAGAGGAAGCCGCGGACGCGGACTAGCATATTGTAATGCAGTTTATAAGTAGGTATTCAGTATATCAGCTGTCAAATATACATATAGGAAACACACGTAAAACAAATTGTTGTTCTTATGTTCTGTACCTTTTTTTAAACGTATTTAGTTATTCTGTATTAAAATATCTAAAAAATATATTGCACTATGAGGGAATTTACAAACAGAGTACTATTACATACCACACATACACCAAGATATTATTAAGATAACAAATGATAAACATTTATTGCTCAGCATTTATAGAAGGACTCACGCTCAAAGCAATCACACCGAAATAATACGCTTAGTTGATAATATAATACCTAGTCTTAGCTTTAAATAAATCTTGCTGCAATATGTTACAAAATAGTGAAAGTGTTAAAGGGACTAATTTTGAATCAGTTCTTAATAGTGCTATTGGAGAATTTGGAAAATATCAGCTGATTAATATTTTGTTATTAATTATACCCGCCGCTTTTTCCGGATTTATGGCTGGCGATTATATATTCACTGCAGGTCGATTGCCTCATCGATGTGCTATTCCTTTATGTGATGAACTATCACCTGAATATGCCCCAGAATGGATTTTGAATGCCATACCCGAAACTTCTAATGGATTTGATGATTGTTCGCGATATGCTTATAATTTAAGCGCTGTGGTAAACCCCGAACAGTATTGCTCTGTTGATTTTTTTGACAGAAATACTACAGTGCCTTGTGAAGATTATGTCTATGAGAGAACCAATACTGTTGTTTATGATTTTGGCCTAGAATGTAACGAGTGGCTTAGAGCCTTGGCTGGAACGTTAAATAGTCTTGGTGCTATGGTTGCTTTACCTGTAGCAGGTTACATATCTGACCACTACGGACGCCGAACATCAGTTGTATTTTTTGCATTCAATGTAGCTCTTGTTGGTGTCCTTCGTGCATTTTCGATCAACTACGCAATGTATGCTGCGTTACAATTTATACAAGTGGCTCTTGGTGGAGGGATGTATAGCGCGGCTTATATTTTAGTAACGGAACTAGTTGGACCTAGATATCGTGTGGGTGCAAGTGCCACAATGTCGTCTATGTTCGGAATGGGACAGGTATTACTGGGTGCAATCGCGTCGGGCGTACACGAATGGCGTAATCTGACATTGACGTTATTTATTCCAGTGTTTCTTGTTTTGTCGTATTATTGGATTGTTACTGAGAGTCACCGGTGGTTGCTCAGTAAAAACCAAATTGACAAGGCTAAAGCCACTCTAGAACGTGCAGCACGTTTGAACAAAAAAGAAATTTCCAAAGAAACAATGGATTATCTTTTAACAGCCATCCCGAAAGCAGACAAAAATGATGGTCAGAAAGGACTTCTTTTTTATAAAGTTATAAAATCACCTGTAATGCTACGTAGATGCTGCACTACACCAGTATATTGGATAGTCCAAACATTTATATACTATGGTCTATCAATCAATTCGGTGAGTTTGTCAGGAAGTATGTATGTTAATTACATACTAACTGCTCTGATCGAGATACCTGGATACTGGACTGCCGTGCTTTTGCTTGATAGGGTAGGTCGTAAGGTTACTCTATTTGGTGGGTACATGGTATGTGCAATATGTTGTATTGGTTTCTCATTTACTCCAAAAGATTTATATATTGTATCTTTGCTTTTGTATCTCACTGGAAAATTTTGTACTGGTGTGACCTTTACGTCGTTGTATCTTTTTACATCTGAACTATACCCGACAAGGCATCGCCATTCATTCCTGGCTCTATCGTCAACGTTAGGTCGTATTGGTTCAGTTATAGCTCCACTAACACCACCTTTGATGGTATATTGGTCTGGAATCCCTTCAATGATGTTCGGCGTCATGTCGGTGATAGCGGCCTTCTTAATACTAACTCAACCAGAAACTAGAGGACGTAAAATACCTGATACTTTTGAAGAATCTGAAATGTTAGGTAGAGAAACAATTTAGCCTTATTGTGAAATACATAAATAGTCTCTAAGTTATTTATTATTTTTATAAAATGCTAATAAAAGTTGAGTGTATGTTTTATTTGACATTGTAATTAATCCCGGTTTAACAAAATATAACAAACAGGAACATTACACAAATAGACCTATCCCCAAAGTAAGCAATATACTTATTTTATGGGTATAATAAATATAGGTATCGGAATAAATTAAATAGACACTGAAAAACAAAATTATGATTATGAGACAAACCCTTGTTGGAATCGAGAATCAAACCCGAGTCTTGTAGTTTATGGCTGTCATTAGACGTGTATAGCCGCATGTGCCCCACGGACATTTTTCGTTCTCACAAATTAAAACGTAGAGATAAAGCAAGGTAAACTTGTAAAGTAAAGTGTCACTTGCAAGTCGCACTTGTAAAGTGATTTTTTTTTGTAGCTTTACCGCACAGATCTATCAAAATAACTTTCACCTTTTAATTTTAAGAAAAGTGTCCGTAGAGTGCTCATGTCCGAAGCACATGTCCAAAGGTACACTACTTGTCCTTTTACGTTAACCCCCTGACCAATAAGACGGTTAACGACGAAATATAAAATCAAATTAAAACGACGACATAGTTTTTCTTGAATGAAACAGAGATGGATATAAAAGAAATGAATTAAAAAGCTTACCTAATTAGATAACATCGATTAGAATATTTTAGATGTTAATATCTGGGGATAGTAAGTACATTAATTTGAATATGAATAACTCAAAAAACTCGTATAAAATTAGTAGTTATAGTACCTATTACTTAATAGAAAAAACGTGCGCCAACTCCTTAGACCTTCTCCACGGCAGGTCGGGAAATTGGAGATAAAAAGAAGAAGAAAGGTTTGTATGTCTTATTATACCAAGGCCGGCCCATGTAGATATTTTATTTATGTGAGATGATGTACGACGAATTTGATCTTGCTACATCCTAGTCATGACCACGACAGCAACGTACAAAATCATCCAAAAATCAATCATAGCGTCCAAAACTTGCGCAAACTGTTTAAGGCGATTTTGCTATTTTAGACCAGCTTAGGCATTTAATCTAGGTAATATTGATATAAAATTGAAAAATAAATTCAAAATTGCTTAGATACGTAAACAAATTTCAAAAAATATTCTATTGGAATAATATGAATAATATGTATGTATAATTATGTAATGCGCGATTCTATTGGAATAATATGTATTGCCTCTGTGGTCTAGCGATTCAGTTGTTGGACTTGACTCATGAGGTTCCGGGTTCGAATTTCGGGTCGGGCAACAAAAAGAAAATTTGGTTTTTCCAATTTTCTATTAAAAAAAGTTGCTAGGGGTTGGATATGTACCCGGTTGCCGATAGGCTTGCCACCTATCACATTGTGTGACTTAGTGTCTTCGGCTAGTCGTAGGTGCCCTGGATGTGCCTCTGCCTATCTCATCGGGGATATGGGCGTGAAGATACTTTACTTAACTTTTTAATAATGTGATTTATGTAAAATGAGAATAATGTTGTACCTAGTTGGATAAACAAATTTATTAGAAAACTGTCCTAGAAATTTCCTAATTAGAACCAACGTCTTCAGAAGGTATCCCTATCAACCCACTACATTTAATAATGTGTTACAAAATATACTATTTGTAAGACTATAGCTACGTAATTGATGATCATACACTAAAAACCTTTTTTTTTTCGAAATGTCTACTGTTGTGTACGTCTAACGGGCTAGTGGGCGAGCAGAGTGCTCAGCCAGAGTTGGAATTGTGGGTGGGGCCTGGGATCCCTCCCGGGATTTCAAATCATTTTAATTATTATGACTTAAATCTTTAGTTATGAAAATTTCAAACCGTAAGTATGCAGAAATTTGTAAAATAATCATCTGTAGATTTTTAACGGAACTAATTTTGCTAAAGTTTGTGAAAAATAATTATTACTGATGAAGTAATTGTGGCGTCAGAGTCACTTCATGGTGCAAGTAAAATGTACTAGATGGCGCAAAATTATAATTTATCATTCTAATATTTGTAAAATGAACTAGATGGCGTAAAAATAAACACCTATTTTTATGCGCGCCTACTTTATGATACTTACGTCCAGTTTTGGCGCCATCGAGGTGAAAAGATGGTCGATGTTTTTTCATAATTATTGAATTTAGTGTTTTTTTGAGTGAAATTAGTCAATTTTGGTGGCATTTTGTACAATTTCGTTCAGTGAAAGTGCACAAATGAAATAATGATGAAGAATTTAGCGTATCGTGTACTACCTCGTTGCCACCAAATCTCATTACATGAGCTTGAGTAATGATGCCACCGCTTTACCCAAGAGCCTGACATGACTTACTGATGACTTATGACTGATGAATAATTATAATTGATATAAAACTTTGTGCCAATTTCTACTTGACTAGTGGCAAAATACTAACGTGAAGGTCAAAACCTAAAGAAAGAAGAAAGATACCTAGGTACGTCACTCGATGCAGATCGTAATAATAATTATCATTTTAAAATAATTTTTCTTTGTCCTATATTAAAAAGGTTTCCATGCGTTCTTTTCTTGTTATAGAATTTCTTTTTATATTTTTTTTAAATAGCTTTAGTGTCAATCAAAACGATATGTTACTGACAGATTGTGTACTACTTACCACTACTTACTTTTTTATAAAAAACATACCTAATTGCTACCTGTATAACTAGGTATTTGTCAATAAATTGTAATAATATGTCTTGTGGGAAAAAGCCTGCTGTGAAAAAATGGGATCACCCTAAAATAATACCACGCGTAAAAATATCCCGTTATGAAAAGAATGAAGCTTCTGTAAAACTTCATTGGAAGAACGTAGCAAAAGCTTTAGAATTGTCGTATAAAGACGAAAAGGTAAGTACATTTTTTTGTATTCACTGGGAAGATGGGCCGAAAAACATTTTTTTTATTTTTCGAATCCAATGACAGAATAAAAATTCACCATATTATACAAAACTACTGTTGCTTAAAAAATGAGCGAACAAGCAGGTGGCTTTTCCGCTAGTAAGAAACCGTCACTTACAGGCACCAGCGATGTTGGTGGTGCGTCGCTGTCTTATGTCTGAGATATACCAGGTTTTACGAGCGAGTGCAAATCAACTGATTACTCCTTAACACGGGACAAGTCAATGGCAATAACGCTAATGGAATAGGTAATGTGGTGTTCAGTTGTAACAATCTGGGTGTAACAATCAATACTTTTACTGCACTCTAACAAATATTTTAAATAATAACTAATGAGACCTAAGACACTACATTTCCACTCAGGTATTTTGCTTTTCACAGCATTTTTTTATGGTATTGGAAAGCAAACAAGCAGACGGATTTTACGATGGTAAGAAATTCACGCCGCTCAGAGACACCAAAGGTGGTAATAGTGCGTTGCCAACTTAAGGCCGGGATGTTAGACCTCGAGCAAAAGGAAGTTTACCGGCTACCTTACCCTCCAAACCGGAACATGTCATGACGTTATAGCGACAGGATTAGGTAAGGCGGAGGTACCAATCCGGGTGAGTCGCTGTGAAACTCTACCACCTAGACTGATGTCACGGTGTTAATGACCGTAAGCCTATGCTCGCCTTTTATGAGCTGCCTGGCAGGAAGGCAGATCTTCTATTCTGCGAAGAATTCCGGACCAACACGGGGAAAATGATTAAACTGGCTTTTTACTTATTTTGATTATGCGTTATTTTGTCTGTTTTCAAAGCCATATATTTCTGTAAAGTATCTTCACGCCCATATCCCTGAAAAGGTAGGCAGAGGTACAACCAAGGCACCCACGACTAGCCGAAAACACTAAGTCCCACAATGTGATAGGTGGCCAGCCTATCGCCAACTGGGCACATTTCCAATCCCGACCAACATTTTTTTTAAATTAGAAAATTGGCAAAATTCAATTTTCTTTATGTTGGCCGACCGGGATTCGAACCCAGGACCTCATGCAGTCAAGTCCAATACCCGGACCGCTAGACCACAGAGGCGACTAATAATAAGATTTTAACCCGACATAAAGTAGGTATAAGACGAATTAGCAGAAGTTGGGTTGCCTGTTATTTATCTGGATTGCCAGGTATAAACAGATAATAATTGTCGACGCTAGTTATTTTCACGGGAACGGATAATAAAAACAATATATAAACATATGTGCAGTTTCATTACAATTTTTACATATTTTATTAAAATAAATGTTAAATAAATGTTAACAGTTTGAAAGTATATATTTTTTTTAGATTTTTCCGATTTTCCTGCATTATTTCCGGTTTTTCTCTTCTTATAAACCTTTTGATAGTATGCAGCACAAGTTTTTTTATAATGTAGTTATGTTTTCCACATATTATATAACAAACATAATATATTTTAGTCTTCATTCGTCTTATTAATAAGCACGGAGCTAAGTACTCCAACGTTCAACCTCATGTTATAGTATCTATTACAATGTGATACAGACTATATCAACTAAATTTTACTCCTACCTAAGTCTGTATTTATTAATAAGATGGCAATATTTGAATTCCAAACTCTTATAAACTTAGTCCTTTTTTAATAGTTCTGGGAGTCAAATAGTGAAATAGTTCGAGAACTGGTGGGGCCAGTCATATACCGACGAATTGTGAAAATTTTTGATTTGCCTACTGAACAAAAAAAATACGAGTCGAAGACTGACAAACTATCATTACAGCCTTCAGAACAGTTTTACGTGTTAGCGTCTGATGCGGTAAGTTGTACTTTCCTTTTCGTTTATTAATTACATCGTATGTAATAGGTACATGTAAGGTACATAATGGGTCAGATTAAACTCAGATAGCATTGAAACATATTGAAACATAAACATATTTACTAGTCGAAGATCCGAAGTTAAGTCGATCTACACTGAGCTGATAATAGGATGAAACTGGTTTTATTGCAAATTTAGTATATCAGAAAATATATTAAAATTGGTTGTCTAAAAAAAATTTTTTTTATTTTTTAAAATGTTTTTTTTCATTAGTTGGTGCAATAATAAGATTTTAAGTATCTTCACGCCCATATCCCCGAAGAGGTTGGCAGAGGTACAACCAAGGCACCCACGACTTGCCGAAGACACTAAGTCCCACAATGTGATAGGAGGCAAGCCTATCGCCAACCGGGCACATTTCCAATCCCGACCAACATTTTTTTAATAAGAAAATTGGAAAAATCCAATTTTCTTTATGTTGGCCGACCCGGGATTCGAACCCAGGACCTCATGCAGTCAAGTCCAACACCCGGACCGCTAGACCACAGAGGCGACTTATAATAAGATTTTAACCCGACATAAAGTAGGTATAAGACGAATTAGCAGAAGTTGGGTTGCCTGTTATTTATCTGGATTGCCAGGTATAAACAGATAATAATTGTCGATGCTAGTTATAGAACGGATAATAAAAACAATATTTAAACATATGTGCAGTTTCATTACAATTTTTACATATTTTATTAAAATAAATGTTAAAATATAGGGTTGCCTGAAAAAAAATGGAAACAATTATTTTTTTTAATAATTATAAATATTCAGTCCAGGATTCCTTTAGGCAACCCACTTTTAATATGATCGCTAATATATATTTTTATTTTTTATATGCTGGGTATCTCGAATTCCGAGGTGAACTTACTATAATGACTGGACTAAATATACTTACTTGACTATAGAACATGTTTTATTCAATTATCAGCTCGGTGTAAGTCGATGTAGATTCGGATCTTCTACTATAGATATAGATAAGTACGTTGATTTTATTAAGTGTTTTGGAAATCAGAGGTCTTCTATGGCTTTTTTAAAACTCGTACATAGTGGCACTTCTCCAACGAAACACGAAACGAAACGAAACTGGGTGTTATTAAATTTATTCTGGTATCTATTTAAGTATTTCTATGTACCTATTCCAATCGTTGACTGACACCCATAACACAAGCTTGTTATAATTTGCTTACTTTAGCGTTTAAAAAACGGTGGCATTCTTGGCGAACATTGAAAGTTGTTGCACCAGGTTTTTTTTAATGATAATGGAAGACAAACAAGCAGACGGATTTCTTGAAGGTAAGAAATTCCTGCCGCCTACAGACACCAAAGGTAGTAATGGTGCGTTGCCAACATGAGGCCGGGATGTTAGGCCTAAGTTTACCGGCTACCTTACCCTCCGAACCGAAGCACGTCAACGGCAATCATTGGACGTTATGGTGCCAGGAATAGGTTAGGCAGTGGTACCAATCCGGGCAAGTCGTTGCGAAACTTTATCACCTAGTCAGATGTCACGGTGTTAGTGACGATAAGGCTGTGCTCGCCTTTTACGAGCTGCCTAGCAGGAAAGCAGATGGTCTGTTCTGCAAAGGAACCTGGACCAACACGGGGACATTTATTTATGTGCCAGTTGTATGACGTTTTCAGTCTAGTAATCGCTTAAATTGTGTAAACTTGGCAACAACATCTTTTGTGCTTGTCCAGCAATTGTCAGCTAACTTATCTCAAATTTTAAAAATTTAATAAAATAAATAAAGCATCTTCACGCCCACATCCCGAAGAGGTAGGCAGAGGCAGAACCAGGGCACCCACGACTAGCCGAAGACACTAAGTCCCACAATGTGATAGGTGGCAAGCCTATCGCCAACACATTGGACACAAATCCAATCCCGAGCAACTTTTTTTGAAATCAGTAAATTGGAAAACCCCAATTTTCTTCTTGTTGCCCGACCTGGGATTCGAACCCAGGACCTCATGCAGTCAAGTCCAACAACTGAACAGACCTAGACCACAGAGGCGTATCACGTCACATTACATAACAGAAAGTTCAAATTCTAAATAAAAAATCAAGCTATGACTTTTTCGGATCATTATCGTAACTCCGTAGGTTCGGTAATGTGGAAAGAATGACAGGTGAAAGTTTGACAAAGCAGATATCCAATGCGAATGTGGATGGATGCAGGTACCTGGGGAGACCAAGGTTGACATTCCACGATCAGATCACTCGGATATTATTCGAGGGTGGTGTCAAAAGTCTCCGAAACCGGCGTGTTTGTATGAAAAGGGTAATGAATGTGAAGGAAGCCAGACAGGTTTGTCAGGATCGTGAGATCTGGCACTCGTTACTCTCTGACTACCCCGTAAGGGACTTGGCGTGAAGATATGTATGTATGTATTAACGTTACTCGTTTCGCTCAAATTCCAGATCGCGTGAGGTTTATCAAATACTGTTCATGTAAAAACTTCAGCATGTCCTATTCCACACCCTGTGGTTTTTAGATTGACAGATTGTCTCTTCTGGGAAAAGCTTCAATCCTGTCATACCTTGGAAATCCATCTTTGAATGGTTACTTTGATAAACATACTCGTCTTTCAAGTAACTCCTCTACTTATTTTCCAGACGTGTTGAACACGTAGGTACCTCTCCAGATTAGGGACGCACGTAGCAAGAGTTGTTTTAGTTTCAGTGCAAACAGAGCTAACTGTTAGCCTGCCCAAGGTGCTTGATAGACCCGCCATATACATTCGGAATTTTGTCACGGAAATTTGGTTTTCGAAAAAAGTTCGAACAAAACAAATCCATACAAATCTATGGACCTGCCACACAGGTCTGATTTTTTCCGTACGGAATTTGAGTAGACTAGTTTGGGTCGCCATTTTGTTTCGGAATTTCGAAAAGGGATTCCGTAAAGTAATTCCAAATGTATGTGGACGGCCTTAAAACAGTAATTCGTACAAAGGCCGACAAACTTCAGTGTTGAGTTTTCGAGCAATAAGCGCCTGCGCTATTCGCGTTCAGAAAATATGAGCAACTATTAAGAAACTAAATTTAAAAAATGTGTTATAAATACGTAAATCAGAATACTTTTTTACTTAATATTTAGTGTTTAATATATGACTTTAGAGCACGCTACAGCAGTTTCCCGAAAACTACCATTTTATGTTACGTATTTAAGATCGTTAATTTATAGGCATCTTAATGCAGGAACGCCATCTATGTTTTTTCTATGAAATAATTTTGTTTGTCACCTAACATTATATTAAAATACTGTTGTAGGTTAATTAAAAAAAAATTATCTACACCTAGCTGCAGTTAGCTTTAGCCGCGCTACCTTATACCCATGATGAGACCCCGAGGCCATTTTTAATCACTTTATTTTTTAAAAAAACTTTTCTATCTGATATAGGTATGAACGTGCATAAATTTATTTATATACACTTTTATTACTATTTAGGTTATTTACCGAACTGTTTTAGATCTACAAAAAGTTAAACTTTACAGAAAGTCTAACTATCTACCTAAAATAACTTTATCATTTTTCTAGAAGAAGGAACTATCAGAATTTTCAGTTTGTGGCTTTGATCCAACTATATATGATGATGGAACTGTAATTGATGATGAGGAATATCACACAGTAGAAGATGAATCAGCTTGGAGCATTTCCACGACCCCGTTATCTTCGTTGCGAAAACCGTCACGATCAAAATCGGTGTTAAAGTCAACCACTAAATCACTAGTAACAAATAAATCCCTAACAAAATCAAAGACTTATTTTGAAAGACACATTAGCAGATCCCAAAAATCTATGTCGAAACAACTAAAACATAAGTCTGAATTATCATTTTCTGATGAGCCAACTTCTACTTCTGATGACCTAAGGGTACAGCTCAGCGAAAGAAAAAGGAGGTGAGGCTAATATTAGTTTGGATATTTGTTTACTAGCCTTCGCAGGCAGCTTTGCCAGTGTAGCTTTAAACTAAAAGTATCTACATTAAATCGCCTCTGTGATCTAGCGGTTCAAGTGTTGGAATTGACTTCATGAGGTCCCGGGTTCGATCCCGGGTCTTGCACCAAAAAGAAAATGTAGTATTTTCCATTTTTCTAACAAAAAAATGTGGCTCGGGATTGGATATATACCCGGTTGGCGATAGGCTTGCCACCTATCACATTGTGGGACCTAGTGTCTTCGGCTAATCGTGGGTGCCCTTATTGTTCCTCTGTCAACCCCTTCGAGGATATGGGCGTGAGGATACTTTTGAACCTTTTATTTTAATATAAATAACACGACTTTGATCTTAAACTAAACATTTTAAATAGAAAGAACAAATTCTAAGTAATGCTAGAAGTTGTCTTCGTTTATTTCCCAGTGCACAGTTCCCAGGTGCCGTGCGGGCTCCTTTGCAGAATGGACCATCTGCTTTCCTAGAAGTCAGCTCGTAAAAGGCGAGCAAAGGCTTACCGTTATTAAAACCGTGACATCTGACTAGGTAATATGATAGATAAATATGATAATGTATTACTTTCCCCTTTCCTTTTCCCCGTGTTGGTCCGGGCTCCTTTGTAGAATAGACCATCTGACTTCGTCCCAGGCAGCTCGTAAAAGGCAAGCATAGGCTTACCGTCCCTAACACCGTGACATCCTACTAGGTGGTAGAGTTTCGCAGCAACTCGCCCGGATTGGTACCACCACCTTACCTATTCCTGCCGCCATAACGTCAGCGCTTGCCGTTGACGTGTTCCGGTACGGAGGGAAAGGTAGCCAGTAAACTAAATTTTATTGGAGGCCTAACATTTCAACTTGGCACCATGACCACCTTTGGTGTCTCTAGGCGGCGTAAATTTCTTTTGATCAAGAAATCCGTCTGCTTGTTTGCCTTTCGATATCATAAAAAAATCATACCAAATGTTTTCAATAATTAAGATTTTTTATAAATATTTTTAAATGTTTCTAGACGTTTAAGCCGGAGACAAAGTATTAAAAATCCACATTTTGACATGCTGTTCTGCTGTAAATCGGAAACTGATATGATAAAATGGAAATCCAAGTATAAGCAGAAGACTTTTGAGGTGTCTGCTTCAGACGAATTCAGTCAAAAAGCTGAGATTATGACTAAAAAAGTAAGTTATTTTAAGAATAATTATCTGTTATATAAATTTTAACATGAGAGTCACTTTTTAAAATAAAAATAACTACGTTAATTTAAACAGACTTCAAAACTAAACAAATAAAAAATAATAATAATAAAGATTTAATACTAATTATGTACAAATGAGCCTACCTGAATCAAATTTTATGGGACCAATTCGAAACTATTCCGAATCAAACACAAAAATAATTACGTAAATCGGTTCAGAAACAACGGAGAAATCGGTGTACATACATAAAAATATGTATCGGCCGAATTGATAACCTCCTCATTTTGCTTTGAACTCGGTTAATAAATAAATATCCTTCCTAACCCCAAAGTAAGCAAATTATA
>NJDC01003242.1:0-27712 GCA_002245475.1 Calephelis virginiensis
GAATTCCTTTAATTTGTGATGTAGTAAAATGACACTTATTTGAAAAACGTGTATTATACTACATATGTATACTTAGTAAAATTATGGTTTAGCTATAAACGTCTATATAATTACCAAAAAACCTTTTAGACTTTCTTTGATTTTAGTTTTATTACAATCTTTTTCCATTGTGGTCTAGCGGTTCAGTTGTTGGACTTGACTACATGAGGTCCCGGGTTCGACTCCCGAGTCGGGCAACCAAAACAAAATTGGGTTTTTCCAATTTTCTAATAAAAAAAATGGTGCTCGGAGGTTGTTTTTTTTTGCTCGGGATAGGATATGTGCCCGGTTGGCGATAGGCTTGCCACCTATCACATTGTGGGACTTAGTATCTTCGGCTAGTCGTGGGTGCCCTGGTTGTGCCTCTGCCTACCTCTTCGGGGATATGGGCGTGAAGATACTTTTCACCGATTTCAGTAAATTAGATTCAGTTGGATGTAGGTAAAAGGGAGCACGTGAGCAGGAACCATCCGCGGCGTGATCGTAAATTCAAATTGACACTAATCTGTCGCGGCCGGTAGCTGCTCGCTTTAACTGTCCGAAGGGGACGATTCACTGTCACTGTACTGTACTATGGGATGATATTTACAAGTTTACAAGCGAACACCTACGGTTTTGTAAGTCATAAGCCACTAAAAGTTTTCTCTAGTTGATGATTCCCGTTTATACTTGAACAATAATTGTTCAAGTATAAAGTATAAGCGCTTGTTAAAAGTTAAATGAGTTTTTGGCGATTTGATCTATGTTTATATTAGAACTGAGATAATTATGATATTATAAGTAGGTTTAATTAATCTATATTAATTAACTAATCTGCCTACCCCGTAAGGGACTTGGCGTGAAGATATGTATGTATGTATGTATGTTAATTAATCTATACATATAATAAATCTGTACAATTCTGTATATCGAAAATATGGAAAAAAAAATACCAAGGGGTGTTACTGGATCGATACTAAATCCAAATATGTGATTGAAAATTTTTTGTCTGTCTGTCTGTATGTTCAGGCATCACGTGAAAACTAACGGTTCGATTTCGATGAAACTTGGTATAATTATACCTTATTATCCTGGGCATAAAATGGGATACTTTTTATCCTGGAAAAATACGAAGAAAAAAAATAAATCTTAATTTTTCAGTTTTATCACGTGAAGACCGACATCCGCGCGGACGGAGTCGCGGGCGGAAGCTAGTATTCACTATTTTTGGTACTAGCGATCCCGACATCTGTGTCAGTTAAACCGTTATTAGACTGAATATCTCGAGATCTAATACGATTCTTGTCATTTTGAAAAAGGCTTTAGATTTATTATTTCTTTCTGAATCCAACAATACCAATAACTAAATTTTGAGAAAAAATCAGTTAAACCATTCTCGAGCTCGACCCTTCAATTATGACATCCATCCTTCAACAGTTTCTTTCTGTGTTGGTCTGGATCTGTGTAAAATAGACTATGTGCTTCACTGCTAGGCAGCTGGTAAGAAGCGCGTATATGTTACATGGGTCACTTCCAAATACTGCTAGTAGAGTGCTGTGCAGCGACTTGCCCGGATACAGATTTACTGCGTCAATACAAGCTTTTGACATGTAAAGCAAAACAGTTGATTCTCCTAACTGGAGTCTCCGTTTCCGTCAACTCAACCCAACAATCAAATTTAAGATATTTGCCTATTATCTCTCAAAAAAGCTAGTTAGGTAAGCTAGACTGACAAATAAAATTTACCACCTCGTTGGTCGATTAGATTGCTAGCCACTCGACCAACCGCGAGGTACGGGTTCGATTACCGACGCGGGCAGGCATTAGTGTAATGAACATTTAGATGTCTATGTTTCCGGCTCTGGGTGTTTATTCAATTTATTCTGGTATCTATTTAAGTATTTCTATGTATTAGAATCGTCGACTAAAATCCATAACACAAGCGTAGGTATATCGCCTCTGTGGTAAAGCGGTTCAGGAGTTGGCCTTGACTGCATAAGGTCCCGGATGCGAATCCAGGGTCGGGCAATAAAAAGAAAATTTGGGTTCTCCAAATTTCTATGAAAAATATGTTGCTCGGGGTTGGATATATGCTCGGTTGGCAATAGGCTTGCCACCTATCACATTGTGGAACTTAGTGTCTTCGGCTAGTCGTTTGTGCCCTGGTTGTGCCTCTGCCTATCTCTTCGGGGATATGGGCGTGAAAATACTTTTTTTTTAACTTTCTCACTTTGTGGTTAGATTTAATACGAGTAACCTGTTAAAGGATATTTATTTATTTATAAAATTGGAAATCAAAAGCTAAGTTTATTATATAACAATAGTAAGTAAAAATACATTTAGTACAAGTGTTAATGGAATTGCTATGTCTGTCTGTATCAATTTTTGATTTTGGACAATGACCTCATGCAATTACCTGGTTAAATGCAGCGTGATAATGCATAATGGCACACACTGCACTTGACTTTTTTTTATTCATTTCCGGAAGTCAATAATGTTGTTCTGTTAGTTGATATATATGTATATAATAAATACCATAAATAAGTATCTTCACGCCAATATTCCGGAAGATGAGGCATACACACAATTTGCAGTAGTTACCTACGTCTTAGTCTGAGCCTTTACCTTGAGTTGGTATAGATAACGTTCGGTAAGTTACGTGTCGAAATCTATGACATTTTTTGTATAAAAACGTGTTTCTTTTAGTTATCAATAGAGGCGCTGTTCAAAGTTTTCATACAAATAATTCACAGAGACAGTAACAAATATAATAAACTTAACAAGCCGTAAACTCATGGTAAGGGTTCTGATTATGTCACAGGCTATGAATTAAAATACCCCATTGGGAATCGAACCTGTGACTTCATGTAGTCAACGCCAACACCTGACCATGAAAACACAGAAGTGACACTGTCAAATTGTGAAAGCTGTGTTTGTACTCGTAAATATGCTTAAGACTGTAAGACTGCTGTAAACACGCCTTCCAACGAAAGTACCTAAGAGGATTTTTCTATAAATTTTAAAGAAAGAAAAAATTTCGCCCCAGACAGGATTTGAACCTGTAACCTTTCGTCTTTTTTTTTTTTTTTTTTCTTTCTTTAAAATTTATAGAAAAATTTATCCCAAGCACAGGGCAAGTGCTAAAATAAAAATACGTACCTAAGAGGATACCTACACATTTTTTTAATTTAGATTAAATCTACGGTCCAGGCGGAGGTATACCTTCCTTCCTTTAGGTATGTTTACAATTCGTATTTACAGCCGTCTAGAACTCCTTTAAAGGTATTAGAGCCTATACATTTATGAAAGGTCCGGAACGTGTTTGTGATGTAGGTAGCCTGGTGGTATGGATGTCCGTAGTCGGCGGTGATCACTTGGCTCCTCTTCAAGTAAGTATCTTCACGCCCATATCTCCGAAGAATTAGGCAGAGGCAAAACCAGGGCCATACAACTAGCTGAAGTAACTAAGTGGCAAGCCTATCGTCAACCGGAAACTTATGCTATCCCAGGCAATGAGAAAATTTAAAAAACACATTTTCTTTTTGTTGCTTCACTCGGGGATCGAACCGGGGACTTGCCAATGCTAAATCGCTAGTCTACAAACGCGATTGCTTCCTCTTCTATAAAAACAACTAGAATTATTTTTTTGGTTTTTCAACTCAAAGCTATTTTTGTATGAATCAATTCAGACCTTTTTGCTAATTGAAAGTTTAAAAGAAATGAATGATATTTTCATTTGAAGTAAAATTATCAGCTTATTGAACTAGGCAAAGTCGCAGGCGTTAGATAGCATAACTTCGTTTTTACATCAAACAGACTTATGAATGTTTATTGAGTTCTGATGCATATCTTATTTTATTATTCTTATTTTATGTTAAAAGAGCTCTCATAATTGGATACTTATCGAACGTTTCCCGACGTTATTGGTTAGTGGTTTCGCAGAGGAACAATTATCCGTGATCTGTATACAAGGGGTCGCACGATTGAAAGTGAATGAGGAAATTGACAATTTAATTGAACCATGCAATCAAATAATTTCGGAAGCAAAACCCTGAATATGCTGTAGTAATAAGAGCTAATTTGGTAACATTAAAGTATTGTAATTACTAATTACTATCACTACATAGTATAAAAAATTCGCTTTCTCTGTCCCTATGTCACTTTGTATGCCTAAATCTTGATAACTACTCAACGGATTTTGATGCTGTTTTTTTTAATAGATAAAGTGATTGAAGAGGAAGGTTTTATGTATATTTTATACCCGTACATAGCCAGGGCGGGCCGTTAGTAAAGTATAAAACAAAGTCGCTTCCTATATCCCTATGTCTTTATGTCCCTTTGTATGCTTAAATCTTTAAAACTACGCAACTGATTTTGATGCGGTTTTTGAATAGACAAAGCGATTGAAGAGGAAGGCTTATATGCATATTTCATAACCGTACGAAGCCGAGGCGGGCCGCTAGTTTAAATAATAAAATTATTGATATCTGGCCCTGGATCGCCTTAGGGGCCTAGCGGTCCGACGTTGGATTAGACTACTTAAGATCTCTAGTTCGATCCCCGGGTCGGGCAACAAGGAAAATAGAAAATGCTTATTTATAATTTTCTCATAAAAATAACGCTGCCCGCGATTGGATATGTGCCTGGTTGGCAATAGGCTTGCCAACTATCAAATTGTGGGACTTGGTATTTTCGGCAGTGCGTGCCCTGGTTGTACCTCTGACTAACACTTCGGGGAAATGGGCGTGAAGATACTTTTTTTTATATCTGGCCCCTTTAAAAGTGATAAAGTAAACGAGGCAGTTATCTGCGTCACTTACTGAACCTAGATATTAAAACTAGACGGAAGTCCATATTCAATAGAAGACGTAGAGAATTGAAGTGGAAAGGACCATTACAGTGCCTGATGTAATTTGCAAGATTCCGAGGAAGTGAGCTACTCACAGTACTTAATTAAGTTAAATGAAGTTGGTGCTGATTCTACGGTGAATTGCATATACCTGTTTGAAGTTTTTCTAACTTCTCACAATGGAATGAAAACAAAGGGGATAAATTAAGTTTTATCAAATGACTGAGCTTGAAGCTTTGAAGTATGTTCACGCCCATATCCCCGAAGAGGTAGGCAGAGGCACAAATAGGGCCCGTACGACTAGCCGAAGACACTAAGTCCACAATGTGATAGGTGGCAAGCCTATCGTCAACCAGGCACATATCCAATCCCGAGCAACGTTTTTTTATTAGAAAATTGGAAAAAACCAACTTCATTTTTGTTGCCCAACCCGGGATTCGAACCCGCGACCTCATGCAGTCAAGTCCAACAACTGAACCACAGAGGCGATTAAGCTTTAACTATTAATACTTAATGTGCCATCATTAAGGAACGTTTTGAAGGTTCTTATTCGCGACTACTGAAATAAGGCATTGTTGGAGTGTGGACACAAAATCGAGGCGATATTTGATAAGTAAAATCACCAGTATATTTGATTATTAGCACCAGGTAGTTATTACAACTTTAATTATAATATTTCAAAGGTAAAGGCTAAACGTCTCTAGGAAATCTATATATTAATACGTGAAGCAAAAACTTTGGACCCCTTTTTACGAAAATTGCGCTGACAGAGGAGTATGAAATTTGGCACACTTATAGTTTATGTGTAGGAGAAGTGCAGAACGCTAATATTTTTTAATGATAATGTTTATAAAAGTCAATAATTTAAAAAAATAAAACATTACACGTACTACCATGCATTTAGTACACACAAACAAATATATTGATGATAACGATAAAATATCACATGGCGCACTAACTATTCATAAAATTTAGTACCTAGTTGGTCTTGAGAAATGAAGATGGCATTCTTATCAACAAGATATTAAAATTTATTATGGTCGAATTGCGACCAATGTGCGAGCATTAGTAAATAATAAATACAGAGAAAACAATTTATGTCCCGTTTCCATTTCTTAATTTTCTTACATTTTTGATGTTGAGCAATCAAATAAAGTCAATAAATTTGTAATAGACTTCGTTTGGAATACTGCTTTGATCTTATTTCATATAAAAAAGGCAAATGGGAAAGTGGGTCATCTTATGGTTCCTGAGCACTGGTGTGCCGCCTACAAATTTCCGCAACGCTAGTAGTTCCACAGATGTGTTCCTGACCTTTTTACAGAATGAGTATATCTATTCTTTTTTAAAGGTTACTGAGACGTATCAATTTTGTTATTGGTCACACAAATCTGTTTCACGAAGTAAAATGTCTTTAGAATCATACAGTAAAGCTGGAAACATACTATCGAACGCGGGCATCTAGATGATGAAAGTACACTGAGCCGTGCAAACTATCGGACGTAAGTCGCGGACGTGGCCTTGAACGTCGAACGTCCGAAAGATATTTGGCGCGCTGCCGCGCTGGTTGTTTATGTCAGCTGAAACCGTCCGTGGACGGTATGTTCATTTATAATATGTTTCTAGCAATTCCATTGTAAATATCTGACTCCATCTAATACTTTCAAAGTACTGTAAGGAGGTTAGATACTAACAGAAATTAAACTGGATTAAACAAAAAAATGTCCTAATATTCTCTGTTTCGGCCTCTATTATAATCGCCTCTGTTGTCTAGCGGGTGTTGGATTTGACTGCACGAGGTCTCGGGTTCGAATCCCAGGTCGGGCAACAAAAAGAAAATAGGGTTTTTCCAATTTTCTAATAATAATTTATAATAATAAACGTTGCTCGAAATTGGATATGAGCCCGGTTGGCGATATGCTTGCCACCTATCACATTGTGGGACTTATTGTCTTCGGCTACCTTTTCGGGGATATGCGCGTGAAGATACTTTTCTCTATTTCCATTATAGTTGCGAACAGCCCTCGTTTATTACGATATTCTTGATACCATTACATTTTGTAGAGCTACAGAAAGATTCATTCGTTCATTTATAAACTATTTGAGCTACGAGAGCTCAAGAGCTTATGTCCTGTCCCGCCCTCATGCTTACTGTAATGGGACGGGACAAAATTGCTGCAATCGAGATGAGTATCATCGAATTAGATCCCCCGCGATCTGTGCTGCTTGGTTCAGTGTCGGTACCGCGTCCGGGGTTTGCACGTACTCTAAAGACAATATGATGTGACACACAAGTGATTTTAAGTGTTATTCGGATATGAAGATTACGGAACAAATTGTCAATGGAACGAGCACTGATGACAGGAGCAGGTATTTTATAACATGGAAAAGAATATAGTTAATTGTTAATTATTATGATTTGTGTTTGACATATCAATATAATGTTAAAATTGATTAATTGTTAATCATTTATCACATATAATATAGGGGCTTATAAGTTGAGTTTATTTTTCCCGGCGAACTTCATCCCACCCATTAGGTTTGTATGAGAAAAATAAAGTATTTTTTTTTCATTTTAAATGCAATTTTCCTGGTTTTTCTCTTCATAAGAACCTACTCCTGACAATAACTAATATAATTAAAAAAAGAATTATCCAAATCGGTTGGTATTGCGCTTAGCAACACATTTAACGATTCATTTTTATGTTATAGACTAGTTTTCTATGGGGAGTATGGGGAAAAATTAAAACGTTTTTCCTAGTTTATTCGCATTCTAATAGTATCATTTATCCATTTCCTGATTCTCAGCTACCTTTCCACTAATTTTAAGACAAATCGGTTTAGCCGTTCTTTAGTTATAAATAATGTGACTGACACGATTTTTTTTATTTTTAATATAAATTGATTTCATAAGATATTTTCTAAGTCTATTCATTATTTCTATATTTCTTACATTGATAACTCTTTTCATATACGGCTACGGAGATTCTAGATTCGAATAGTAACCCAGCCGTCAAGGAATAAAAAAAGTAACTATAAAAACGCTTCCCATAGCGTAAAAAGTTTGGCCCTTAGTCTGACATAAAAAGTGACCTGAGCCCCTACCATGACTTTACGGCTTGTCAAGTTTACTATACTCGCTACCGTCTCTGTAAATTATTTGTTTGCAAACTTGGTACAGCGCCTCTATCGTAACTAAGAGAAATGCATTTTTTGACCAAATGTGTCATAGATTTCGACACGTAACTTACCGAACATAATCTATACCAACTCATGGTAAAGGCTCTGTACATTTTTTTTACGATATTGGAAAGCAAACAAGCAGACGGATTTCCTGATGGTAAGAAATTCTCGCTGCCTAGAAACACCAAAGGTGGTAGGTGCGTTACCAACCTGAGGCTGGGATGCTAGGCCTCGAGCAAAAGTAAGTTTACCAGCTACCTTACCCGTCAAACCGGAACACGTCATGACGTTATGGCGACGGGAATAGGTAAGGCGGTGCTACCGATCCGGTTGAGCCGCTGTGAAACTCTATCACCTAGTCAGATGTCACGGTGTTAGTGACAGTAGGCCTATTCTCGCCTTTTACGAGCTGCCTGGCAGGAAGGCAGATGGTCTATTCTGCAAATGAGCCCAACGCATAAAGAATGTTAAAATATTGCTGAAATATTTTGTAATAAAAGAGCAGATTTATGAAGGTATTTCCTAAGACAGTGTTAATTACAACACCCTCGCTGATCCGTTAATTTGTATCTGAACATCCAATTAACAGCGTTCTCTATAAAACTGCCGCGTCTTTTGTGCTTGCAAAACAAAAGACAAACGAGTAGTTTAAACACTGGAGATCTGTTTTGCAAGTCGTAAGATCATTTCCAGGCCTTTTGATTTTTAAACTGAGTCTGCATTCATTGTGATCCTCAAATGAGCCTAATGTTAGACGTGAAAGGTGTGTTAACCTTAGTTGTCGGAAAATGTGTAGTTTTTATTCGTTTTTATAAACTTTTAATGTCCTTGATTATGGCAATTACAATCCAATTTTAATTTTAGCTGGTTTGGTATCTGATTGAGCCTAAATTTAGCATACGTGCTTATGTCCTTTGACAACCTTTATTGTGGTGCTTAGTAGTTTATTAGAAGAATGAATACGGTTGTGGAGACTTTAGTGTCTTTAATTATAGTAAGTCTAAAAATAGAGCTGATAAAAAAAGAAACTTTTTATTTATAATTAGGTATATTGTTTTATGACTATATATGTATAAATTATCATTAAAATATATGTCTTCATTCGAAAAAAAAAATTAAAACAACAATTAAAAAAATAATTTCTAAATGTTGCAGTAGAAGAATAATTTTGTTAAGTAGAGAAATTTAAATTTGAAGAGAATGAGAGTGAGAGAGAGAGAATCTAGAATATAGTGTTTTTTAAGGTTTTTAGCAAATCTTGAGGACACAATTTATTTTGGCAAATAGTTTAAATCCCTTCTCAACTTAATGACGAACTTTAAACAAAATATGTCTGTAATATTCGTTTTCAACAATGAATTCTCCATATTATTATAACGCAGTTTTCTTTTTTTAAAAGATACAAACTTAATGGTTGTCAGTAGAATTAGCGGATGTGTTAAAAAGTCAATACTTCATTAATATTTTTCATTTTGTATATGTAACCCTAAAACAGGGGATTGGTAAAAATGTTAAAGTAATTAATCATACCAGGGATGAATGAAGTTTGATAAATTATTCCAGCTATGTGGTAACGTCCCGTGTAAACCATTGACTTCCCGAGCCCCTGCACCGTTTCCTGGATATTTGTTCCGATGTTATAAACACGGGTCGTCCCAAATACCCGGGGTCAGCGACCGGTTACCTTATAGAATGCCCGCTGACAAGGGGTGGTCTACGTTATAAAGTGCAATACAACGATGTTATATCACGCGACTGCGAAAAGTGTGTTTTTTTTCAATAATGAAAGGCAAAAAAACGTATGACATTCCTGATAGGTAATTTTAAGGGAGTAACCTCTAAATTCTATAAAAGATTAGGTAGCGAAAGAAGTATCTTCTCATGGTCTTGAATTGTCTCTGCAGTTTTGCTGTAGCAAAAACCGCTTCATTTTTATCTTAACATTTAAATGCCGGACGCAAGCATCTACAAAGGTCGCTTTCGATTCCCAACAGAGATAGATAGATAGATATTAGTGTGATGATCGTAGACGTCTGTATTTTTGGGTCAAGGGGCTTAATACAAAAAAAAACATATTTACGTGTTGTATTAGTACTTATATTAGTCACTATATTAAACTCACATACTTTTTGTATGTGAGTATCGTTAGGTAACATCATAGGATAAAGTTTCACAAACATAAAGTTTACTTATTTAGAGGCTAAAATGATTCATGTTAAATTTATCCATTGAAATATTTATTTATAATGTATATAAAAATGAATCCCCATTTCACATGGTCATCACGTCTGAACGGATGGACCAGTTTTGCTAATTCTTTTTTGGTTATGTTAGTTATTGTTAGAAGAAGTTCATATGAAGAGAGAAACCGGGAAAGTTGCAGGCAAAGTGGGGCAACAATACTTTATTTTTTTCTATACAAATTGTTGATGTCAAGCGATACGAAGTTCGTCGGATCCGCTAGTTATGGATATAAGTCAAAGAATACCGCAGTGTAAAAGGGATGATTGTAATTATGTGGGAAAAGCGGTTGTATGTAGTCGTGTAGGGTTAGTACTGGCTATTGTTTACTTGGACTCAAAGGTTTACAACTCTTTTGTAAGAGTCCTCTTACTCTTTGGTACGCGAGCGCTGCTATCATGCAGCTGTTACCGGATCCACGTTGCCAATCGAATGTATTAAGATTTTTTTCTCTTCCCGACTCAATACATAATTGTGCACTAGCAACATTTTTTCCCTCAAAGATGTAGAGATTTAATTGATATATTCGTAATAAAAGGACGTGTTTCGATGTCTTGACCGTGTTGTATATCAGGGGATCTGACTGCATGTTAATCTTGCTATTTTTACAGAAGTTCTTCTTTCTTTAGTTTTTGGTACTGGGCGTTAATATTTGCCATTAGTCAAGTTGAATTTTTCATCAAAATACCAGATTTAACAAAAAAAGAGTTTACATTATTCAAAGTTAATTATAACTCGTCAAATAAATTCATGTCACGGTCTTGAGTAAAGCGGTGGCCTAATTAGTCATAGCTCAAGCTCATTTAATGAGATTATTACATTTATGCACTTTCACCGAACAAAATTGTACAAAATGCCAACAAAATTGACTAATTTTACTAAACACTACTATAAACACTAAATATAACAACTACGAAAAAACTAGGGTCATCTTTTCGATGGCACCGAAACATCCCTCAGAAGTTTAAAATAAGAATTTACATATATTTATACTATAAGTATAAGATAAGCACATAACTTTCCAGTGTATTCGTTAAGTTTCGGAAATCCGAATGTATTTTAAAGATATCTTACCACCTTTTGTGCATTTCTGTTTATCATGTCCATGTTTTGTGTCATAAATTGTGTACAATAAAGATTTCAATAAATAAATAAAAATATCTAAAAGAGTTGTCATTACATAATTGATTATTTCGGTCAAACTTAGATTAGGTCAACTAATTTAAAAATTCAAGTATAAAGTGTAAAAAGAGTAAAAATTGTAAAGCCGAAGCGCATAATTTAAATAGTAGTAGGTACTACTAATAGTAATGGTAATCGACAAATTCAAAACTAGATCCTAAGTTAATACTACAAAACTTAAGTACCTGTTTATCACCAGCGAGTTGCAAGAGGTTAACACAAATATGTTACAAAGGAAAGGCTGACAAAAATAAGTCGTTAAATGTGAATCTACCATAAGAGAAACAATTTGAGGCGCCATTTTAAAAATATTTACTCGGTCCCTTGTTTTAATTACTGAAACACACGAGGTACACCTTGAATGTTAGATATCGCACATTTCAAGAATGTAGGTTACCAGAGCCGTACTACACAATAGGTAAAACTTTATTTTCGCTTAGAATACTTGTAAGCTGGATGTTTTCTTCGCTGGTGCACCTATTCACATCATAACCCTTTGTTTCGTATCTGTGTCCTGAGGTTATTGTTTATTTAAAAGCCCAAGACGGTGGTATGAAGAAAACGCTCGTTTTTAGGTTACACCAAGATTACCCCTGTTGCTGTATCAGTTTTTACTTTAAATGTTGAACTTATTTATTGAAAACGTGGTTTAAAATGTGTTATGCTTTTTTAAATACTATTTTTTTATAGTCTCTAGATCTCTCGTGCGGGTATTATCCGAGAGCTATGTCACCATGAAAAGGGTAATGAATGTGGAGAAAGCTAGAAAGATCTGCAAGGATCGTAGCATATGGCACTCGACACTCTCTGCATATCTCGTAAGGGACTTGACGTAAAGATATATATGTTTATTTTATTGGTAATATTATGGTCTTTATACTAGTGAGCCATCCAGTCGAGTCCGTTTGGGAAAACAAATCTCTACTAAGCAAGAATGTCATTATTTTAGTGATTGAATAAACTGCATTCATAGGTTTAAAAAAAATAAAATAAATCTATTTGGGAATCGAAGTGTGTCTTATTAAAATTTTTTGAAAGAACTTCTAAAAGTCTTAAGAAATAAGCAGTAGAAGGAGCATCTTAGAAGCAGTCGGGTAATAACAGAAACAGGAATTTAAGTCTGCTTAGTTATAACAATATGTAAATACTTATAATTTCGAAATTTATGACCATTGACCACGTAACATCTAATTGTTGTTTTTTATAGCGGTTAAAGACGCCAAACTACTCGAAGAACAATTATTATTATTACTAACTCTCTATTGGACATACCAGAAATTACAGAATAACTTAAACTAATCAAAACAAGAACACATAAGGCGAGCTTATGTCAAATAAAAGAGATTTCTTCCAGCCAACCCGTAAAAGGAAAATAAATAAATAAATAGACCTGAATATGTATAAATGATGCTATATGTTTTTTATTACTACCTACTTATTTACAACATATACATGTAAAAAATACACTAAAAATATACTTACACAAAAAAGATCTTATACAACCGCAAACGAATATTATTTTACTAAGTTTTGAAAGAATCAAGGGTTTTGCATTCACAAATTTCAATAGGAAGTGGGTTCCATAACCTTATAGCACGAACAAAGAATGAGTGCGAATAAGCAGCAGAAGGACTTGTGGAAATGACGACTGAGTACGGACATTTGTCAGGCATAGTGAAATGTGAGAATGTTAAAAACAAAACTAAGTGAAATACCTTTATTTCATTAATTTACTAGCGGCCCGGTACGAGCTTCGCTACGTATATGACCGCATGAATGACATAAGACAACAAAACAAAAAAGAAAAAAAAACAACTGAAATAAGTTTCAATATGACGGCACAATCCCCATCTGAAAAAAGTTTCGATTTGACTGAAAAATACCCATTAACAAAAGGGCGAATCATTTTATTGAATTCATTTGTTACAAAAAATGTGATAAATGAAGAACCGCTCGACCTTTTTATGCAAACTTCACATAAACAATCTTCTAAATAGTCCGAACAATGCCTAAATATTTGGTTTGGATAGGTGAACCCGTTCTTGAGTTAGAAAATTACAACGAAAAGTGGCATTGACATCTATATAGATTTTATCTATATAGATTTTATCTATATAGATTTTATTGCTAACAAAATCTTTCAACTGTAGTCGAAGCAGTCAAAGTAAACAAATCCCCAACTTTGAATGTAGGAACAACAAAAAACTTGTATCAAAGATAAACCGTCCACGTCGAGTATAACAAAAACAACATAAATAACACTTCGAGTGAACAAGGTAACAATGTTTACATGTAACCGCTTACTGCACACAACATGGCGCTTGTAAACATGTGTGGCTTCTGCGGTATCGACCGAGGTGTGGAGCTGGCATTATAAAGAATTGTAATTTTATAATTATATATTCCTTCAATTAAGTATACTTAAATTTAGTTTTTCTTTATTTATTCGTTGACTAATAAACATAATTTACTTTTTTTTATGATATTGGAATGGTGCGTTGCCAACCAATGGCGAGTCGCTGCTAAACTCTAACACCTAGTCAGATGTCAAGGTGTTAGTGACGGTGAGCCTATGCTCGCCTTTTACGAGCTGCCTGGCAAGGAAGGCAGATGGTCTATTCTACGGAGCCCGGACCAACACGGGGATTACACATTTAGGATAAAAATTACATTTTTAACAATAGCCGTTTTTCTTACGATTTTTCCCTGTGTTGATTTTTCTTGTGTAGATTTTTTTTTATGATAATGGAAGGCAAACAAGCAGACGGATTTCCTCATGGTAAGAAATTCACGCCGCCTAGAGACATCAAAGGTAGTAATGGCGCGTTGCCAAACTGGGGCCGGGATGTTAGGCCTCGAGCAAAAGTAAGTTTACCGGCTACCTTACCCTTTGAACCAAAACACGTCAGCGGCAAGCCTTGGACGTTATAGTGGCAGGAATTGGTAAGGCGGTGGTACCAATCCGGGCGAGTCGCTGCGAAACTTTACTACTAGTGTCACGGTGTTAGTGACGTTAAGCCTATGCTCGCTTTTTACGAGCTGCCTGGCAGGAAAGCAGATGGTCTATTCAAGAGGCGTGCAATGTTTATTACATTTATTCATTACCAACAAGACCCGTCGTGGAAGTGCCGTACTATAGGGATCCATTGCCATAACTATTACTGCCTCCATGGTGACAGTATTATGTTGCTGTCTGGAGGACAGTGTAGCCTGCAGACTTGCACAATTTGAACTAACATCTCGGCCACAAGATAGCGACGCGTCTAAAACATCTATGGTCACTGTAACGCTTTTACGGCTAAACTTTTAGACCGTCCTTGAAGTAAAGACTCGAGTTCAAGCAAATGTTACTTATTTATTAATAAGCTACCCCCAAAGGGCTATTATTGGGGATGAGCTAGTTAAATAGCTAGTTTCCTATCAAAAAACGCTACTATCCTTAGTTGTATTTACAGAAAAGCCACTGGTCCTTCGACAATCACCACTGACTGGTAGCTATTTTCTGGTTTATTGATTCAGTAGGGTGAACGACGAGCGTATGAGATTGACTCTTGAGACCTAAACAGGGTAGCACCGTCCCTTACATCTATTTACACATATAATTTAATTTACCTCTTTTATTGTTGGAACTTTTAAAAATTCAAGTGTTAATTTTTTTTTTCTATTTATTACCAAACATTTACATTTATTATTATACGTATACATATAAGGCATTGCTTAAAACCACTAGGGTTTACTATTGAATGCCGCTTTTTTCGTCGTGCACGTGTTATAAACGTTGGTTTGATAAGTGTAATTGACATTGTAAACACCATACAGAAAAGTAGATTAAAAATTGTTTTTAGGTTTTGAGGTTTATATAGATTACAACTTTTACTTTTATAAAGTCCTGAATAGGCACAGATTCAATCTCTTTATGGATTTCACTAAAACAAAAACGTTCAAGTACAAAAATACGCTCAGTGTAGTCAGTTACTACAGACGCCCATTGATCACTAGGCGGGCGGCCAACGGGCTCTAAGTAGGGTTGCAACATTCTGAACTTTTTTATTTTTTGGAATTTATTTAATTTTATTTATATCTGAAGGTGGTGGCAAAATGTCCAAAATCGGCGTGTTTGTATGAAAAGGAAAATCAATGTGAAGGAAGCCAGACAGGTATGATTATGATATTTGAATACTCGCTGCCTACCTCGTAAAGAACTTGACGTGATACGTACGTATATATTCAAGAGATCACAGATAATTGTTTTATAAGAGGTCAGAAATACATAAATAAACAATAGTAAAATAGTATAATATGTTAAGACATTGTCTAAGCTAGAAACTTAAAACAGTTGTTCTCTTCTCTCAATAAAAGTAAAAAAAAAACATCAATTTAATTTGTGCAGTTGTTTTTTTCGTGCAAGAAAGTAAAAGTCGAAATTTCTTTCTTTTTAGCTACTGCGTGTTTTTTGTAGCGTTGGTGATTAAAACTTGAGTAAGTTTCTGGTGGTTACAAAATAGTGAATGCGTCACTTTTATAATTCGCGAAAACACACAAGCTTACTTGTAAGTGCAGAGCTGAATAAGGGTAAGTTTTAAATCTATATATTTAAAAAAAAAATTGCGTTCAAAAATAAGAAGCCAAATAATTTGTTGAGTTTCCGTTAGTAAAATTTTGTTTTTTGCTTCAAATAACGATCAAATCTATAGCTGTGCACTTCATTGGAAAATGTGTCAAAAATATAAGTAAACAAAATATGCACATTTTTGCTTTCTTTCTCTAGAATTTATAGATCAATAATTAGTAAATTAAAAAATACTAAGTACTTTAATCTCTCTCAAAATTTATTGGTAACCCTAGCTCGAACGAAAGCGAACGCTGCGAGTAATCTTATTTCAACATAGACATTACTATTCCTCAACTCCACTGGAAAATATGCCGAAACTTCATTCCTGATGGTACAATTTCAAACTACGAGTACGTCAACTTATTCCGTAAAGTAACAACGTAGACTACGTTTGTGTGGAATTGAATAGCTATAAGTACATTTATAATGGTATTTGCCCTAACGTTCAAAGATTAGATCGATTTCAGATAGTGAAAGTAGTGTATAGTAGGCATATTGCCAAACAATAACCTTAATTGATTTAAGTTATACAAAGTGACACCAAATTGACTTAATTATACTTAGTACCACAAAGTACATGGAATTACTATGAAAAAGCTGCGACCACCTTTCGTTCGATAAAAACTTCAAACCCCAAAATAGTATAAAGATTAGTTATTTTGTTGTACACACTTCCACATCAAATACAAATAAACAAAATTGACGTGTTTGTAATAATATATTATATTAAACTTTTTTTTTCTATCAGTCATATTTAAAACAGTTAGACCAATTGTAGATACATAGCTGATATTGAAAGGCGTAACTATGGCTATTTTTATTCCCCCTCATTTACGCGTTTGGTTTAAGTAATACTCAAAATTTAGGCGGTCTCCGCTAGAGATAAAACTGGGTCGAATATGAAGCTAGAAGTAATAGTTAAGTTTTTGTAAATTAGTACTTATTTAGTAAAGTTTATTAAGTCATTTAGTTATATTAAATTTTAAAGTATGGGAATACCTGTGCATCTGTATTCATAATAAAACAGTAGAAGAGCTAATCTAATAAAAATCAATGCCACTTTTCATTGTAATTTCATAACTCAAGAACGAGATCATCTATCCAAACCAAATGTTTAGGCTTTGTTCGGACTATTTAGTAGATGGTTTATGTGAAGTTTGCATTAAATCGGTCGAGTGGCTCTTCATTTATCACATTTTTTGTATGAAGTAAATTCAATAAATGCTCGTTTTGTTAATGGGTGTTTTTCTGTCAAATTGAAACTTTTCTACAGAGTGGGATTGTGCTGGCATTTTGAAACTTTTTCAGTTGTTTTTTTCTTATATTGTGTTATGTCATTCATGCGGTCATATACGTAGCGAAGCATGTACATAATTAAAAAATAGGTGCATTTATGTTTTTTTTTTATGATATTGGAAGGCAAACAAGCAGACGGATTTCCTGATGTTAAGAAATTCACGCCACCTAGTGACACCAAGGGTGGTAATGGTGCGTTGCCAACCTGATGCTGGGATGTTAGGCCTCGAGCAAAAGTAAGTTTACCGGCTACCTTACCCTCCGATCCGGAACACGTCATGACGCTAAGGCGGCAGGAATAGGTAAGGCGGTGGTACCAATCCGGACGAGTCGCTGCTAAACTCTACCACCTAGTCGGATGTCACGGTGTTAGTGACGGTGAGTCTATGCTCGCCTTTTACGAGCTGCCTGGCAAGGAAGGTAGATGGTCTATTCTACAAAGGAGCCCGGACCAACACGGGGAACAAGAACATGTTTTTGTATTGCAAAAAATAAATATCCCTGAACAAATCACACAAATTGAATCTAACCCCAAAGTAAGCAAATTATATGCTTGTGTTATGGGTGTTAGTCAACGATACTAATACATAGAAATACTTAAATAGATACCAGAAAAAATTTAATAAACACCCAGACCCGGAAACGCAAACATCTAAATGCTCATCACACAAATGCCTGCCCCCGTCAGGAATCGAACCCGAGCCTCGTGGTTGGTCAGTGTAGTTAGGCGTGTACGCTAGCCACTCGACCAACGAGGCGGTCTATTGTTTTCAATTGTCAAATTTCGGGCACCATCCCTCATTAATCCTTAACACAGGGTAATCTGAGAGAAAATGCTCTTTAGTATTAAGTTGTTTTTTTGAATAATTTATCTGTTGTAATTTTGGTGCAATAAAAAAAATATATAATATTATGTCTGTCTATTATCACAGTCGCTACTCATTCAATGGAATTATGAATTTTATTATGTAATTAATTTTGGTGGTGGGTATTTTATGTTCCTAGGAAGGTTACTCTTTATCCCGCTTACTAAAGGAGTGCCCGAAGGAGAGGGATGGAAGTCAAAATGTAAATTGCTGTAATTCATTAATGCATCTTTCGATTTCATAAATGTATTTTTTTTGTTTTGTAGTATGAGCTTAGCAGATTTTTTAAAGTCATAATTTTTGAAATTATTAAATTACAATAAATACATACTGAGTGTAAAAAGCGACCAAATAAATTGAAATCCGGGATGTAGAGAATCATTAGAATGTACATGTCTTTTACACAAGCAGATATACCTTCACGTCTAATTCCTCTGCAGAGTAGACCGGTCAGAGTGTTGGTAGGCATTTACAGCAGTTTTATTTCAAAAGTCCTTCAGGTATTAAGTCTAAGACTTTGTAACTTGTGCCTTTAGTCCATAATAAGCTCGGCTTTAGTCTCATAACAAAGGGTTTAAGTTCGTGACGTGAAGTCGTTAATAGTATTTGTGGTCGAGTCAAAAGCCGGCTAAATCTTGGGATTTCAGGTGGACATTACGATTTATTGGACACAGTACAAGATATATTTAGTTGAATTGTATTTGAGTCTTTATCAAAAATAGATTTAGAAGTTGTTTATTTAAAGAAGTTATTATAAACCCACATAAAATGTTTTCACACTTGTTCCACATTTTATGGCAAGTGTATTAAATTAATTACTACAAAACTAAATAGTAGTTAATAACAGGTTATAAATCATTACATTATCTATCTTATCATGCATCTATAAAATCGATTGTGGTATCTATTAAAGTATTTCTAGGTATCAGAATCGTAGACTAACACCCATAACACAAGCATATATACTTTGTTTACTTTGGTGTTAGATTCAATTTGTGTTACTTGTCTAGGGATATTCATTTATTTATTTATCTAGGATGGTGTATATTGTACATTGTTATGAAAGGAAACTTAAAACTTAAAAAATAATCCTAAGCCTTAATCTTATTATGACTTATCTCTTGGAATTTATTTCCCGTAAGTAGGTACTTACTTACTCTTTTTTTTTTTTACTACAATGAAGAAGATTGTTACATGTTTCTTTTTTTCCCATAAGAAAAAAAAATCATATGAGACATGGCACTAACAAATAGCAAATACTACAGTTTATAAAATAAATATTGTTTAAAAATATGTACGTATATACTACTTACTAACAGATCGTTCATTAATATATTTATAGATAAAATGAAATTAAAACTTAATATTAAATAATGAATTACATAATTATTTTACTGCACAATTGCAACAAATCTTAATAAAATCGTGTTTACTCTAAATTTCAAAATCTTAAAATTCTATTCGCCTAATGTAATTTTATAAGTGAAATAAAGAATATAAGGCTGAGGAATGAAAGTTTCTTTGCTTTTCTGTGTCAAAATGAGGCTTGTGTAAAAAATAAAATAAAATAAATGAAAGGCAGCATCGCCTTTCGTCTTAGCCTGTTCACTGTGGACGATCGAATAAAAAAAATAGGGGTTTTGGCGCCATCGTGAAAGAAGATGGTGGTAGTTTATCGTAATAATTGAACTTCTTGTAAATAATGAGTAAAATTAGTTCATTCAGGTGGCAATTGGTTCAATTTTGTTTAGTAAAAGTACACAAGTGGAATATTTGTGAAGAAATGAGTGTGTCGTGTATTTTCTCGTTGCCGACAAATCTCACTAAATGAGCTTGAGTAATGAGCCCACCGCTTTACTCAAGACCCTGACATGACTTTGACTTATGACCTGAAATGACTTATGACTCTTAAAAAAGAATTTATTAATACGGAAGACGTGGTAGCATGGCCAAAAGGTCTTAGCCGGCTCCAGAAATGGGGAAAATTATCTTAAGTTACGATAATGCCATAGTGTTGCCATCGTCCACCATCGTGAAAGAAGATGGCCGTGTATTTTTCGTAATTATTGAACTTTGTGTTTATGATGAGTTAAATTTGTTAATTAATGTGGCAGTTAGTTTAATTTTGCTTAATTAAAATGTACAAGTGAAATAGTTATAGAGGCTACCAGTTTGCTAAAATCTAGGCATTCTGTAATGTAAGCTGTTTACAGTTTAAAAATACATAATATACAGATTTTTGTATGTAACTGTACTAAATTACCTCTGACAGTAACCTTAGGTCATAACATAATATTCTACTTAATAGGCAGCGTCGGTTTGATTAAAATAAACGTACCATGTAATCCAACGTAAACCATTTATGCGGGAAGCGAAAGCGGAAATCAAAAGCTGCCATATTGGATGCGGAAATAGCGTTCGGCGCGGAGACCATTTGCTTTAATGGGAGAGATTTTTTTTGTCTGGGTGAAAATAATTTATTGTTTTGTTTTCGTATGTAGGTATTCAATGAAACGGCCTGCGTAGGCATAATCTTTTGAACTTTATTGAGTACGAGCGAAGTGTAAGGACGGCATATAGTAAACGATCGCAGCGCATGCTGCGGCAGAAATGTGTAACAAAAGGGGTTAATGAAATTTGATTATCAAACGTTGTTTTGAAAATGGGTCATTATTCTTGATGTATTATGATCTAAAAAAACACCAGACAATTTAAATTATGATGTAGACAGTCAGTATACATTTTATTTTTTCCCTAAAGCAACCAGAAAAATAGATCAAAAAATCAAACGGGTAGCTGCTGTTAAAGGGTAAAGGGACACAATCTTAAATTATAACGTTAATTAAAAATATATTATAGGATATTTACTAATTATGATATAATTGTTTATTATTGATCATGGGTCGCCATGGTATCCAAAACCTGACGACAAATATGTAACATTTCATTGGAGGGAAAAAAACTACTAATCCTGTAAATTTATATAAAAGCTGTTGCACAGACAGAAATCGTTTCAAGACCTCTTTAAGGTGTTTTGCTTTATGAAAGAGAATTTGCTTATTTCATGTTTCACACTCTCAAAATTAGTTCCTGAAATCACTTTCATTTTGCCTTTAATTGTTTTTTACAAATATCTATAAAAACACTATTTATGGTCTTTCTATTACATTTTATTTTACAAAAAGTATGAAGCAGTTATCGTCTACTATTTAACATACTCCCCTTAAGTTGCGTTTACAAGGTGGCGCTATTGTCGTGCACGTTCCGAATAGTGCAATTAAAAGGTTGAACCCAAACGTTAGAATATGTTGAACAAGATATGTGTGATACTCGTACCAATGTATTCAAAGATACGATACAATCCGAAAATTAAGACGACCGGCTTTTATCCCCAAACGAAACAACAAACTAAAAATAGCTGTAGGAAAGTGATATGTTACCATCAAATACTAGCTTTAGTTAAATGAACATTAGATGTCATCTTGTTTACAGACGAATACTTACTTAATTGGAGGCATTGCGTAATAATAAGGCAATTCAAATTTTACCAATAACTGAATGACTGTTAATCATTGTCATCATTTTTTCACATAATCCAACTTTGGAAATAGTCTTGTATCTGTGATCTAATAATACTAATTATACTTTTTCTTAGTGTTAATTAGAGGAGAAATCTATAAAAATATCCATTTCTGAAATTTTTGGAAAACCTTCCATATTATCCCCAAAAAATGGCCAAATGACGAATTACCTACGTGATAAATTTGTTAGGTAATCACTACAAAGTATAAAACAAAGTCGCTTCCTCTGTCCCTATGTCCCTTTGTATGCTTAAATCTTTAAAAGTACGCAACGGATTTTAAGCCGGTTTTTTAATCGATAAAATGGTTGAAGATGAAGGTTTATACTATGTATATTTCATAACCGTGCGAAGCCGGGGCGGGCCGCTAGTAAATTAATAATTGCAATACACATTATACATTGATGCGTTGGAAAACTGGTCAGTCATAACCTTTACGATTCAAGTTACCAAAAGCTCATTTAGTTAAATTAATTATGAAAATTAATCCCTTTGTTTGTGTAAAACGTAATTACAAAGGTTTTAAATAGCTTCCATTCTTGTTAAGGTACGCTACAAAGTTGTTTACAAAGGTGTATTAATATTAATTAACATGATTTAATGAGCGAAGCTCGCTGGTCGAGTTTATACTTAATATTATAAATACAAAAGTATGCCCGTCTGTTACTCTTTCACGGCTAAACCGCTGAACTAATTTTTATAAATTTGTTATGCTTATAGCTATACATGTATACCCGAGTTTAAACATAAGCTATTATTTTTTGAAAAATCAACCCCCTACGGACGGATGAAATAGGGGATGAAATTTTGTATGGGAATGTAACTATTCTACGTTGACGAAGCCGCGGGCAAATAGCTACTCGTGGTTCGTATATAAATCCACTCCATATTTTAAAAAGCAGGGAACACACAACACGGAGGATTTAGGGTAGTTTTATCACGATGCTTAACAGTTTTCCATATGAGCATTTAGATATGGTCAAAATACTTAACTAGTTGTCAGAAACAAACTCACCCACTTCCTAGTTTAAAAAAAACGAGTCTTCTACTTTATAGATTACTAGCCGACCCGGCAAACTTCGTATCGCTCGACATTAACAGCTACTATATAACATTTGATGACCTTGATAGTACACTAGACTAGACCTGGTAGTAGACTACGATGCCGAATCCAATGTCAAAAATTCCAAAGTCAACTGCTGCTTACAAATAAAAAAATAAATAAAAAACATTTTCCAGTGGACCAAATTGTGGGGACCATTCTCGGATCCCCTTGAACGCACTCAAAAAATTTATCAAAATCTTTCCAGTCGTTTAGGAGAAGTTCAGTGTTAGTTAGTTGGTTGTTCAGTTACACACGAACACAAGAAATATATGTATTAATATATATATAAAGATTTTCTTTTCTGTTTAGTAGTTTTTGAAAAATTTTAAGTGAGAAATAGAGATGAAACTGATTATTTTTGGGTTTAGTTTCTTGAGATAATAATTTTACAACGGGATTTGCAAATGAAACTAAAATATTTTTTAAAAGTAATGTTGTAGACGTACAAACTATTTGATCATTCATCTAAACCTACCAGTATATTTAACTTACATTTCAAGATGTATAATGTACTTAATACCGTAATTCTTAATACCTACTAGGTGGTGTAGTTTCGCAGCAATTCGCCCAGAGTGGTACCATCGCCTTACCTAATCCTGCCGCCATAACATCAGTGCTTGCCGTTGACGTGTTCCAGTTCGGAGGGTTAGGTAGCCGATAAACTTGCTATTGCTCCAGTCCTAACATTCCGGCCTAAGGTTGGCAACGCACCATTACCACCTTTGGTGTTTCTAGGCGACGAGAATTTCTTACTACCAGGAAATCCGTCTGCTTGTTTGTCTTCCAATGTCATAAAAAAACCTACTTGCCACATTTTAAAAATTGCCATCCTTTTTATAAGCGCTTAGGACGTTACCTCTTTCGTTACACAAAGTGCATATGAATCCGCTCGAACAGTGTTCCCAGAGGAATATGGCTGGAGCGTTAGACAAGATTGAGTAGACATTTTCAGGCTTGGTATTTCTAAAACTTTTACAGCGCGAACGAAATAGTGTTTACAATTTATGACTATGTCTTCGGAAAGGGGAAAGAAAATTGGTGCTCGTCTATTTAAGTGATGTAAAGCTACATTTTTATATCGATGTATATACACATTTTTCAGAAACTTAAGTAGTTGCACCATTGGTTCAGATCTATATTGAAATTTAAAAATGGTATGTTTATTGTTATCTTATCTTATTTATGTTATATGATGTACAGAATTTTAAATTAATATTTGTAATATACAACATCATAGTACTGTAATATAATAGTATAATGTACGAATATTAATAAAATCAAATATTACAATTCGACAATATAGTCCACGCTACCAAGGTAAAACAGAGGTATTACCTCCGAATTTTTTGAATCTGCTTCGATTTACATGAAACTTTGGAATTAAGCTTATCTTACCTTTATCTTCAAAATCTACCCTATTCCGACATGTGCAAATTACTCTGAGGGGTGAAAAGGGGTACTTTTTGCAAAATTTCAATAAAATTATAAGTATAAGCATTTAATGAGCAGAAAAAAACTTGTATGGGTAGATTAAGAGTTGCTTATTGCTTCAATACGATATTTATGATTTTTTACCCTGTCTGATGTATTTCACCCCTTTTAAAGCACCTCCTTTATAAGGTATGATAACATAAAATTAATTATAAATTATTTAATGACTTTTTTCTGGATGAATTATGTTGAAATAACTCATTTTGTTTGTGTTCAACACAAAAATATTATATCTCCAATGTTCAACCCTTATAAATCACCCCTTATTTCGAAAAAAAATTGAATATATATTTAATACTATACCCCTTATGTTTAAATTTGGCCGATCCTTTCAAAGTTACCCTGTACATATACACACAATTTTGCAAATGCAACGGCATGGTCTAATTCGAGATACAGGTTGGCTATTTTTCCCTGATAATTAAAGCTGAATCTTTTTAATTGTTTTTGTAATATAAAAGCTACATGGTCGTGATTTTTTAAGAAAACACGTAGACCGTGTTTTACCAAAATTAAACAATGTGGATATGGCCTGTAATCTATATTTATAAAGATTAAACCCCATTTAAGTCAGACTGATTTGTCAGGATCGTGAAGTTTGGCACTCGATACTCGTAAGAGACTTGGCATGAAGATATGTATGTAAACCCTATTTAGAATGGTCATCGCATCAGCTGTACGGATGGGCCAATTTTTTTTGTTGTTAATTATTTTCAGGTTTTCCGAAAAGGAATACTGGCGAAATTGCAGCGAAAATTAAAAAAATACAATGCTTTATACAGTACAAACTATTAGTAGTTGTTAATGTCAAGCGATACGAAGTTCGCGGGGTCGACTACCATATATGTATAAAAATGAATCTCTATTTGCCGTGGTCATCGCATAATACCAAAACGGATAGACCAAATTCGATATTTTTTTATTGTTGCGTCAATTATTGCCTGAAGAAGGTTCTTATGGGAGAAAAATCCGGTAAAATTGTATGGTAAATAGAAAAAATAAACACTTTCATTTTTCTCACACCAACTGTAAGAAATGTCAATTTATGTAAAGCGATACAAAGTTCGACAGGTCAGCTAGTTTTCTATATAAATTAAAATTTATAGAACAGAAACAGAAATCGCATCTGTGGTCTAGGTCTTTTACAAGTGATACGTAAAACAGTACAAGTGTTTCTTAATTAAAAAAAGATGTATATTCTGAATTTTCTATTAAAAACTAATGTTGCCCGGGATTGGATATATATCCGGTTTGCGATAGGCTTGCCACCTATCACATTATGGGACTTAGTGTCTTCGGCTAGTCGTGTGAGCCTTGGTTGTGTCTCTGCCTACCGCTTCAGGGATATGGGCGTGAAGATACTAACTAGAAACAGAAATATTTAGAACATCTCACTCCACTAACATCATGATAATATTTAGCTAATACATAACTGCATTTGAAAATATGATCACTTAAAATGTAAATGTGGAAGAAAGAAGCTTCTTTATACGATGCTACGGAAAACAACTGATTGGACATAAATATTGTATTTTATCCGATATTCTTTAAAGAATATGATTTTATATCGATGCATGATCACGTACTCTATGCATTACGTGAGCCTCGCAATGGAGATAAATTGAGATTAAAACATACGAAGGGTCTTTTATCAAACACGTGACAGGAACAAAACGTTTTAGTTGTTTCTAGTACTTCCCACTGGGTTCGTTCGTGATAAAGATCCCGACTAATTTAGATATAAGATTACTTATTTCATATTTAGAACTTCTGATTACTATTTTAAACTTAATTTCGATAATAAAGAAGACTTTCAATTTTTATATAAGAAGGTCAATTTGCAGATCGAGCTGCCGATAAAATGTGAATAAATGCTGACAGAATAGTTTTTTTTAGGAAGAAAACAAAAAGACAACGAACTTAGTAATACGAAATACCTTTCACCTATAGATATAAAAAATAATTGGCAATTTTATCGCCTTACCTACCATATCAACATGACAATGGTAAGTTATGACGTCATAGGAATAGCAAACGCACTGGAAATTAGTAAGCTAATAGAGTTTGAAGAACTCTGGATCCATTTTGGAGGTTAAGGTGGTCAGTAAAATTAGGCACAAACCTCAAAACCCAGCCTTAGGTCGGTATTACGTCATCATCATCTTTAAGATCTATGGGTATTTCTTATTGCCAGGATATCCGACAACTTATTTACCTTCTAACAGCACAATATTTACTTCTTTTTGTTTTAAAAATATTCTTTCTTTTGTTGCAGTTGTTTTTCTATCCCGTCAAACAACATGTCTGGTGGGTCCCACGTGTCGCGGGCAACATTTGGTGCAGATTCCGACATGTCTAGTAGCAACCCACCGCTGCCAAGTCCTGCCTCAGCGGGGGCTGCTCTGGTGTCCCCGGAGACACTGAGCCGACACAGCAGCCCACCACCGATACCCGCGCATCCTGCTCATCACCCTGCGCCGTCGTGTTCTTCTCACCGGGTCCATATGGAATCACCCTTAAGGTATGTTAAACAAGTGAAAAACTTCGAGCTTGAGACAAATGTAACCCCACCGGGATAAACGCCGAAAATAATTTCAGTAAATTTAGTAAACTATATAAACTTTTCCGAAGTTAAAGGGTATTTAATTGAAATTGAAACCTAGGTGGTAGAAAAAAATATTGCTGATTTTTTTTAAGAGTCCTAAAAAAATTTACTAATGCCCGATTCCTATATTCAAAAAACGAGACGTTTTGATTGCCGAGTTATTTCTACAAATACTAAATTACTAACTACGCTTGCTTGGTGTTTGTTAGTTAACTGTGAACATTTTTAAAATATGAATAACGCTTAGTTACTTTTAGGCGAACTACGAATAGTTAAATTTTTGGATTAAGTTTGGTTGATTATAGGAATCGGGCATTAGAGTTTATATTTTTTGTTGACATTAGTTATTGTATTATTTATTTTATTATTTTTTCCCCATGTTGGTCCGGGCTCCTTTGCAGAATAGACCATCTGTCTTCCTGCCAGGCAGCTTGTAAAAGGCGAGCATAGGCTTACCGTCACTAACATCGTGAAATCTGACTAGGTGGTAGATTTTCGTAGCGACTCGCCCGGATTAGTACCATCGCCTTACCAATTCCTGCCGCCATCACGTCAGCGCTTGCCGTTGACTTGTCCTGGGAAACTTACTTTTGCTCGAGGCCTAACATTCGTCTCAGATTGGTAACGCATCATTATCGGCGTGAATTTCTTACCATTAAGAAATCCTTCTGCTTGTTTGCCTTC